>JAWZYT010000410.1:15000-27500 GCA_034508575.1 Petrolisthes manimaculis | reverse complement strand
CTGTTGTATGGAATAGTTTGGAGGAATCCAATTGGTCCAGTATTACCACAACCAACACCACAGCTTCGAATGAATCAACTTGGTGAACCATTTTAGAAGGGGTGTAGGGAAGGTGGGGTGTATTAGAGGGGTATGGGGGGTGGGGGTGTAGGGAGAGGTTTGGGTTGGGCGGTATGGGGGGGTGTAGGGGTGGTAGCCTCAAATGAGTAAATCAGCATCGAAGCTGATTCACTCATTCGAAGCTACCACCCCTACACCCCCTCCCATACTCCCCTAATAACACTCCCCCCTCCCTACACCACCACTACTCCCCCTCCCATATTCCCCTAATACCCCCCCCCCCCCCCCTCTACACCCCCTATACAATGGTTCACCAAGTTGATTCATTCGAAGCTGTGGTGTTGGTTGTGGTAATACTGGACCAATTGGATTCCTCCAACTATTTCATACAACAGGATTAATATCATTAAATTTATTAATCAATTATCTTTCCTGACATACTTTGGAGGAAACAAAGTACTATAAAGAAACCCAGATTTCCATAGAGTAATTGTGGAGCAAACTGATTCCTCCAAACTGTATTATTCCTGCATTAAGTTGTGTTGCCTGAGATACCTTGGAGGACTCAAAGTGCTCCAATGTACCAATTAGTCAAGATTGGAAATTGTAAATAGAAAATATTCGCTAATTTAGTAAATTAATTATGTAATCAAAGAAATTATTATATCAAAATGTAGGGAAAATTATGGGGAATTTAATTATATACTAATGAATTCAAAATAATTAATATTTAATTAATTATGAACCAAAACGTGAACTATATTCTCCACCAAATCATGAAGTCATTATATGATAAACAAGGGGAGGGGTAGGGGTGTGGGGTGGGTGGTGTGGTGTTAGGGGGGGTAGGGACATGGGTGTGAGGGAGGGGGTATGGGTAGGGGGGTTGGAGGGTAGGGGGGAGGGCAAGTCAACTCAGTAACCCCGTTTATGGACTGCCATTGGAAAGAAAAATTCTGAGCCAATATTCTCTCTCCTTCATCCCCAACCCTCACCTTTACCTCTCTTTCTCTCTCTCTCTCTCTCTCTCTCTCTCTCTCTCTACCCTTACCCCTCTCCCATCCTCCATTATTTCTCTCTATCTCCCCTGTAGGGGGGTTATTGCCTGTAGTAATGTGGGCAATACTTATAGGGTTTGGACGCCCCTTCGGCCCCAGCCACTAGCTTTCAGTTTTTCAACTGTGCCCCTTTTCTTTCTATTTCCTTCCTGCTTGCTGTCTCACCTCTCTATCACCTTTTACTGGCTCTATATGAGGCTCCCGCCGCGAGAGGGCTGTAAGCGCCACCCGACTAGTTTTGAGAAAAACGCGCTCAAAGTTTCCTTATGATTACACCATTGAAAACGGTCAGAAGGGGGATCTATTATATACCATTGGAATCGCCTATCCTTCTTCTTTTTGGCCATGTAATTTATATTCCTTAATATCAAGTTTTGTGCGTATGAGCACGAGTTATGTACGGCCAACCGGCCGAAATCGCGAGAAAATGAAATTTATTTTAAGGTATTTTATTTAAGGTATTGAATGGGAGAAAAAGTGACGCTTGTCTGAAGCGGTGTATGTGTGCAGCTGCTTTCCCGCCAGCATTGTTCAACCAGTTCCTCAGAATTCCTCAGAATTCATAGTCAATGTTTCTTAAAGATTCGATCACTATAGGAAAATCTGACTTTTAGTCTCTTTTTATAACTAATATGCATTGACATTGATGTATTTATCTCTTACAAGTGTATTAGTGTCTATTCCTTATTGTTTTCAATATTGGTTTGCAATAATTAATCCATTAATATAGGGAAATTGATGGAATCACGAACGAAATTATTGGACTTTAAATCGCACGTGTGGTCATCAGCTGGCGGGAGGACGCGCGCTCATTGGCTAGAGCTATGGCCGCTCCCTATACTCCGCGCTGATTGGTGCCCGCGCTGCCTCGTCGCCTCTGGAGATAGCTCTGTCTGGCGGCGGAGCGAGAACTTCATTTTGAGCAACTTTAGGCCTTGTTGTACCCATCCAGATGGTCGATTTTGCCTATGACACCACTTCCACATGAATTCTATGCCCTTTTAGCAACCGGATCCGTGCCTAACTCAATTTTTTCAAATTTGTCGCTTACATCCCTCTCGCGGCGGGAGCCTCATATGACTTCGATGTTGATGTGTCTAATATCAATCAACCAATCAATCTCTCTATCTCTTTCTCTCTCTCTCTCACTCCCTTTCTCTCTGGGGATAGGAGAGGATTGTGGGGTGTGAGGGAGGAAATATGGATAGAGAGAGATAGAGAGAGGTAAAGGAGAGGGGAATGAAGGGTAAATAGAGAGAGAGAGTGAAAGAGATTGAATGAATTGGCTCAGAATTTTTCTTTCCAATGGCAGTCCATAAACGGGGTTACTGAGTTGACTTGCCCTCCCCCCTACCCTCCAACCCCCCTATCCATACTCCCTCCCTCACACCCATGTCCCTACCCCCCCCAACAACACACCACTCACCCCACTCCCCTATCCCTCCCCTTGTTTATCATATAATGACGTCATGATTTGGTGGAGAATATAGTTCACGTTTGGGTTCATAATTAATTTATTATTAATTATTTTGAATTAGTAATTATATCATTGAAATCCTCATATTTTTCCCTTCATTTGGAAATAATAATTTCTTTTATTATATAAATAATTAACGAAATTAACGAATATTCCACATTTTAAATTTCCAACCGTGACTAATTGTTACATTGGAGCACCTTGAGTCCTCCAAGGTATCTCAGACAACACAACTTAGTGCAGGAATAATACAGTTTGGAGGAATCAGTTTGCTACAAAATTACCCTAGAGAGATCTGAGGTCCCTTGTAGTACTTTGTAGTACAATGATTCCTCCATAGTATGTCAGGAAACAGGATTAATTAATAAATATAATGGTATCTACCCTGTTGCCTGGCATAGTTTGGAGGAATCAAGTTGCTCCAATATTGCCACCAATTTACAAAGGTTTCTTAATCAGAGAAAACGGTATCATTTTAAAACACTTTTATTTTTTCGTTTTTTTACTTTGATATTTTTATGATAATCTTTTTAACACCTGAATTATTTATTATTGTATATTTCTTTACACCTTAATTAATTATTGACTAATATTAAACCCATTTATTTCATGGGATAAGTAATAAATATTTTTATAATTATATTTTTACTAAGGAAATTGAAACATTATTATTTATTCATTTATTTATTATTATTATTATTATAGGACAGCAAGCACGAAGGAAGGAGAGAGAGAGAGAGAGAGAGAGAGAGAGAGAGAGAGAGAGAGAGAGAGAGATGAAATATAAGGAAAGGAGGGATAACAAACACAAATCCATTTGTATATCTTTATTTATTTATTTATTTCATACATACACAGTCTCTCTCTCACATACACACAAATTAATCTCTCACACACAAAATTAATCTCTCTCTTTCTCTTTCACACACACACACACAAAGAGTCTCTCTATCTCTCTCTTACACACACACAGTCACTCACACATACATACACAAATGAAATCTCTCTTACACACACATACAATTGGTACAGTACAGCCACAATCAAATATCCACCAACACTTTCCTTTCATCGTAGTAAATATCTTGGTAATAAAGAACAACACGTGTATAATCTTACAGCACCTCATAATAATAATAATAATTGAGGGGGTTGAGTTGACGTAAGGTGTTGTTGTTGTATGATTATAGTTTGATATGATACTGATTTATTGGCACGATGGAAGGAAAGTGTTGGTGGTTGAGTTGACGTAAGGTGTTGTTGTTGTATGATTATAGTTTGATATGATACTGATTTATTGATTGTGGCTGTATCAGTTCTTGTGACCAATAGTAACATCAACTAACCTTGTGAAGCTGATGGTTAGTGTTACATATTTGTAGACTGTGGTGATGTACAGTTGCCAAAAAAGGTATTGCGACAACTAGTGATACAACATTAAATAATATTAATGTCCATAGTTGTTTGTAGGGATTATAAGTATAAATTACAGAAGGATATGTATATTTCTTTCTGTTATACATGTTTATAGTCCCTACAAATAGTTGTGGATATTACTAGGGTTAAAGTTCTATCAAGATTTGTCGCAATACCTTTTTTGGCAACTGTACAGTACACTCGTAATACGTAATCCCTGACCAGAGACGAACGACAGGCACCATACACACACACACACACACACACACACACACACACACACTCACACACACATACCCTGCATTCGTACTCAGCCTCTATATGTGTGTACTGGGTAGGGAAATGAACAATACCAGGCGATTCGAAGCTTTCTGCTCCTCACACTCTGGTCAGAAATTATGTATCACGAGTGTACAGTCCTCACACCAACACCACGTCCCATGCAGTGTACAGTTGGACACAGGAATTGTGCTACAGCCCAATTGAAATATACTTGTCCCATTTGAGTAACCAGTGTCTATTATCAGGTAATTGCTTTTTATTACCATCCTCAATACTGACTTCTGCCCCTGGTGTCTCCTATTTGGCACTAAGGAACTTGATATTGGGAGAAATTGACCATCTTTCACTTTGGCTATACCTCGAATTCCTGTGTCCAACTGTACAACAGGTAAACATCACATTATTCACTGACACACAACAGTAGCAGCAGCAGCAGCAGTAGTAGTGACTTCTTCTCGTAGTCTACAGCTGAGGAATCATCTCCACTTTATCACCACACCTTCACCAAACAGCTGTAATGATATTATTAATTAATATTAGTTTGGTGTATAAGCAAGTGTTCTGTACAGTTCAGCATCTTGATTCTTCCAAAGTCCATTTTGATGCGAAATTGTGTGTGTGTGTGAGAGAGAGAGAGAGAGAGAGAGAGTGAGAGAGAGAGAGAGTGAGAGAGAGTGTGTGTGTATGTGTAATAATAATAATAATAATGATGTGTGAGTGTGTAAGAGCGTGAGTGTGCGTGCGAGGGTGTGTGTGTGTGTGTGCCAGTGCGTGCGTGTGTGTGTGTACCTCTCTCCTCCCATCCTATACCTGTCCCAATCACCTGACCCTATACTCGACCCCCTCCTGGCCCCACCTGTCACTCTGGGTTGAGGATGGGCAAAGTAAGGAAAGGAGTGGCGAAGGTTTAGTATAAGGAAGGAAAGGAGTGGCGAAGGTTTAGTATAAGGAAGGAAAGGAGTGACGAAGGTTTAGCATAAGGAAGGAAAGGAGTGGCGAAGGTTTAGCATAAGGAAGGAAAGGAGTGGCGAAGGTTTAGCATAAGGAAGGAAAGGAGTGGCGAAGGTTTAGCATGTGAGTTTTAGAATTGGAATGGCAAGGGGTTTGTTTGGTGAGGAGTAGAGGATTGGTTAGGAAGAATATACAAGAGTAAAAACAGTGTAAAACTCCTTCAAGCAACAACAACATACGTATAAAGAAAAAAACAGAAGACCATTTTCAAAATAAGCAGCAGACATTTAATAAAAAAATAGCAAGCCGCAACCCCATCAATCCTTGACGTATTTCCTCACAGGCCTACGAATTACACCCAGACCTCACAGGCCTACGAATTCCACCCAGACCTCACAGGCCTACGAATTCCACCCAGACCTCACAGGCCTACGAATTACACCCAGACCTCACAGGCCTATGAATTACACCCAGACCTCACAGGCCTATGAATTACACCCAGACCTCACAGGCCTATGAATTACACCCAGACCTCACAGGCCTATGAATTCCACCCAGACCTCAGCCTTTTGTAAGGCAGCTGTGTTGTCCTAGTGAAGAGACTGGTGGTGTTTACTGGGGTGATGAGGGAAGGAAACAGACTATAATATAATTTATACCTCAGTGCTGATGGTATGTTGTTGTGGCAATATCAACAACCCATACACACACGGTTGCCTCACAAGTGCGTCATTATCTTTATGTCAAGGTGATCTAGAGTTTCTTAAGAGTTAAAACGAGAAAGGAGCTCCAAGTGTGTGTGTGTGTATGCATGTGTGTGTGTGTAAGTGTGTGTGCGTGTGTGTGTACGTGTGTTTGTACATGTGTGTGTGTGTGTATGTGTGTGTGTATGTGTGTGTATGTGTGTGTACCTGTGTACGTGTGTGTGTGTGTGTGTACGTGTGTGTGTGTATGTATGTTTGTGTGTGTGTGTATGTGTGTACGTGTGTCTACGTGCGTGTGTGTGTACGTGTGTACGTGTGTCTACGTGTGTGTGTGTGTACGTGTGTCTACGTGTGTATGTTTACGTGTATGTGTGTGTGTACGTATGTCTGTGTGTGTTTATATGTGTGCGTGTACATGTGTGTGTATGTGTAGCTGTATGTGTGTACATGTGTGTGTATGTGTAGCTGTATATGTGTACGTGTGTGTGTGTACATGTTTGTGTATGCGTGTGTGTGTGTGTGTATGAATGTATGTGTGTGTGTGTGTGTGTATGTGTGTGTGTATGTGTGTGTGTGTATGTGTGTGTACATGTGTGTGTGTGTGTGTGTACGTGTGAGTGTGTGTGTACGTGTGTGTGTATGTGTGTCTGTCTGGAAGTCAGAGAGTGAGGACGTGTTTCGTGAGCTCCGCAAAACCAAGTGTAGCCTGGTTAAAACAGTGCTAGTATCAGTGACAATAGTGGTGAAGTGCAGTGAGGGTGCAACAAGTTATTGAAACCCGACATCCAAGTGCAGGATCTATAATATTCACTGCAGTTATGACGGGACCAGAACTGCATACAGCTAACTCAGGCGAGTCGAGCCAATATGGCGGCGCTACTGGCACCGACCTGACTGGGTCAGCAGACACCGGTAAGCGTAAACAATCTGTGAATATTCAGCTTACAGTGAACCATTGCGGTGTATGCGATAAGGAATGCTTACTAGAATGTTTGAAATGCAGTAAATGTAAACAGTACACTCATATGGTCTGCTCTAAACTTCCCGTGTATATGATTAGCACTTTTCAAACCACGAGGAGCCAATATACGTGCGCAAAATGTGTTAGAAATGTGTGCGGTGAACAAGCAGACCAGTTATATATGAAAATGGCTTCGGCAATAGATACAGAGAACGAAGCAAACCAAACCATAGATCCATCCTGGCCGTGTCGAACTGACGAGTCTCCAATTTGTGATAGTGAGGACAACAATAGTCCAGTTGATGAAAGAAAAACACGAACATGCTTCTTTTATAAGAGAAACAAATGTAAGTTTGGCATCAATGGCCGAGACTGTCCGTTTGCGCACCCGAAATTGTGCTATAAGTACAAAAATAATGGTTTGGATGTCAATGGCGGGTGCAGGGACGGGAATAAATGTAAATTCTTGCACCCACCCCTGTGTGAAAAGGGAGTGCTTAAATGAGAAGTGTAAATGACTACATTTGAAAGGAACACGCCGTTACGCTACCAATCACACGGCAAACCAACCACAACAGCTGCAACAACCGGCGGTGATGTCAATATCGGGCACAGAGCAGACACCAACCACGGCCAGTACTAATGATTCGGTGCAATGTGCCATGCCACTGCAACCTAAAAGTCACCAGCAGTTGGCAACACAGAAACCAGAGGTTCGTCAAGTACCGTGCAACACGGTAACTCTCCAACCACAGCCACAAAATGACGGTGTGTTGGCTTTTTTAATGCAAGAAATGCAACGACTGCAGACAATGCAGCAGCAAATCCTGCAAATGCTAAAAACAAACCCATGGCAGCACAATCCAACTTTGCAGTCGCAGTTCCCGCCACTCCTGCAAGCAAACTACGCAAGATAGTGACCTGTAATGTGGCAGGTCTTTTACCTTACAAGTTTAAAGGTAAAATAAAGCTACTGGAAGAATATGCGAAACTAGAAAATGCCTTCGCAATTTTGCTTTCAGAAACACATCTAAATGACGACGTCAGAGACGCGGAAGTTAATATACCAAGTTTTACGGCTTTTCGAACCGATCGAACAAGTGGTCGGAAGAAAGGCGGTATTATAACATACCTCAAATAATTTTTAGCAAGGAAAACGACGGTAATTTTTTCCAGATCCAACTCTTACACAGAAGCACACATGCTCTTTGTAAGTCCCCTCAATACAGTTGTCATTAATATTTATAGACCACCAGCTTGTCCAACCAACAAGTTTATCAATCAGTTGGGGGATATAAGAAGAATCCTAGAAGGACTACCCCCACCTATGCCCACTGTTCTTATTCTTGGTGATCTCAATTTTCCAAGAATAGGCTGGGAATCACAGAGTGTTTATGGAGGAACATTGGAAATGAGATCTCAAGCAGAAGCATTATTTATATTTTCGAATGATTTCTGTCTATAACAAATTATCCGTACACCTACAAGAAACGAAAATATTTTGGATCTGGTTATGGTAAATAATGAAAATTATATTTTCGAGTACCGTGCTGACAAAACTAATTTGTCGGACCACAACATTATCACTTTGACCACCAACATTGACAGGATGAATTCCACAAGAACAGCTGAGGGACCGTGCCAAACCGACGACTTCGGTAGGTTGAATTTTCTTTCAGAAAAGATTGTCTGGTCAGATGTGAGGGAGAATCTCAATCGAGTTGACTGGGTAAATGAAATGAAGAATTTAGACCCAGATCAACAATACGACTATTTGATTACCAAGTGTTTGGAAATTTGTAAGAAACACGTACCACCTAGAAAGCCTATTCCAAAGGATCGGATACCACACGACCGAAAATTATTAATGAGGCAACGAGGAAAGCTGAGAAAAAAACTTTGCTCTGCACTTGGTGAACAAACAAGGCAAAAACTGGAATTGTCAATGCTGTTGATTGAAGACGAGCTGAAAAAATCTGTGAATAACGAGTACTATCGCAAAGAAGAAGCGGCTGTATCCCGCATAAGGAGCAACCCAATGTATTTCTATAAATATGCAACAAATAAGTTGAAAACCAAAAGTGGCATAGGACCCTTAATCGATTCGAACAACATGATCGTAGACGAGCCTGATGGGATAGTAGAAATACTAAGTAATCAATACATGGAAACATTTAGCCATCCCCTGACGGATAAAGTCGTTCTCAATCCTGAAGAATTTTTTGCCAACAGCCTAGACCATCCAAGCCTGACTGGCATTGATCTTTCTGATGGGGAAATAATTCAGGCAATCAAACAGCTGCACATGAACGCAGCTGCTGGCCCAGACCAATTCCCAGCGGCCCTTCTGAAGCAGTGAGCAGGTGAGCTGAGTGCACCGTTACTGGTGCTCTACAGAAACTCACTTCAAATAGGAATGGTTCCGCAGGGTCTAAAAATAGCCAGGATTACGCCAATATTCAAAAGTGGTTCCAAGAGTGCTGCGAAAAACTATAGGCCCGTGGCTCTGACCTCACACATAATGAAATTTTTTGAAAAAACGCTGGTGAGGCATATAACAGCATACCTCGAGGAAAAGCACATCCTAAACATAAACCAACATGGTTTCAGATCCAGACGATTGTGCTTAACGCAGCTACTGGCACATCACGAGCACGTGCTGAGTGCACTGGAAACCAATACTGACATGGATGTGATACATCTAGACTTCTCAAAGGCTTTTGATAAAGTTGACCATGGGATGCTCTTCCATAAACTGCAGAAAAGTGGTATAACTGGCAGACTAGGCATGTGGCTACATAGCTTCCTAACAAACAGAACTCAGTTTGTGGCCGCAGACGGTGCCGAGTCGACGCCAACACTAGTCACCAGCGGGGTCCCCCAAGGGACGGTGCTCGGCCCGTTTCACTTTATCTTATACATTGCCGATATTGACAACAATGTACAATATTCTCACGTCACCTCCTTTGCGGACGACACCCGAATATCGAGGGAGGTATCATCGAACATTGACCGAGAGTTACTCCAAAACGACCTCCATGCACTTTATAAATGGGCTGAACGAAATAACATGCTCTTCAACAACTGCATATTTGAACATATAAACTACACTGTGAGGGGACTAAGAAACTGCACCCCCCAGTACAGTGCCTACGACGGCTCAGACATCGTCGTAAAGACTGACGTCAAAAATCTGGGCGTCACAATCAGTAGTGACTGCAGGTTCGCCAGTCATATCCAGAACATTACTAAAAAGGCACGTTCTCAAATGGGATGGATCTTACGCACATTCCATACACACGAACTCGAAGCTATGATGACACTCTTTAAGATTCTGGTCTTACCACTCTTAGAATACTGCTGTGTGCTGTGGGACCCATCCGCAGCTGTACTTAGGCAAACACTAGAAGGAGTACAGAGGACATTTACCACAAAAATACTGGGTGTAAATCATCTTAACTACTGGAAGAGACTGGAAGCTCTCAAACTGTTCTCGCTAGAAAGGCGTCAGGAGAGATATATTATACTGTATGTATATAAGATCCTCTCTGGAAAAATAGCCAACAGTACCCATGTCAGATTTTACATGCATCGTCGTCTTGGTCGACGCTGTGTCTCGAGAACAGCAAATTCACGGGCAACCACCAGAATAAAGAACTTGATATTCAACACGTTCTCATCAAAAGCTGCAAGATTATATAATGCTCTTCCAATACACTTGAGGAACATGAAGGAACAGAGCCTAGAAGCATTCAAGAAGCAGCTGGATATATTTCTAAAAAAGATAACCGACCAGCCCAGATTGCCTCAATATCACATCCGGGCAGCGACTAACTCCATCGTCGACCAACTAGCGGTGCAACGGGCCGACGAGCATTAGTGGTGGCGCACCAGCGTGGCCACGGACGACAAGTGTCGTCTGTAACCTACTACTACAGGAACTACAGGTGTGTGTGTGTGTGTACGTGTGTACGTGTGTGTGTGTGTGTGTGTGTGTGTGTGTAATAATAAGTAATAAAAGGTTTATTGCCATAAATACATAAAGAAATACACAATTCCAATATCATTCATCAGGCACAGTCTGTCGAGCCGAAGCTCCCCAATAGACAGAAATGTGAATCATCAAAATTAAACGACAATGGCAGGCATCTACTTGCTTAAGTGAACACCGACAAAATACACAAAATACACAAAATACACAAAGCACCAACAATAACGTGACACACACACCCATCCCTTGAAGCAGTTAAGCCACATATACATACACGCATCAAGCCCATTTATACATGTTATACATGTTTTACACATCTGAACAAATGCAAAATTAAAAAAATCCACATTTTTTCCAGTAGAGCCGCATCCCAAGTCCACCCTACACATTGAATTTGTATTACTAAGCTGTATTATACATATGTAAGTAATTTTTTATTTTATTTTTAAATTGCATTATGCTATTGACATTGTCAAGGCATTTTAATTCACTGGGCAGAGAATTCCAGAGATGCGGCCCAAGGTATAGTACACTATTCTTATAAAGAGTTGTCCTAAATCGTGGATATACCAAATTAATATTACTACCTCTTGTATTTCGCCTGTTTTCCAAAAGAGTGAAGTACTCATTTATTGGACAATTTGTAATAATTTTGTATATTAACATTAACAAAAAATATTTATGGATGGACATAAATTTCAGTAGTTTCAGCGTGGTGTATGCATTGGCTGTAGAGTCAAATTTGCCCATAAAAAGAATACAACGTAATATTTTGTTTTGGGCTACTGTAATTTTATTCAAAAATGAAGGCCAAGTGCATGCCCAGACTGAAACACAATACATCAAATGAGGATAGCAAAAGGTATAATAAATGGTGATTAAACTTTCTGTTGTTAGTTGATGTCGTACTCTATACAGAATGCCACATATTTTGGACAACTTTAGACATACTTCACTTATATGGTTATTCCAGTTTAGATTTTCATCAATATGAACCCCAAGAAATTTTGTACAGTGAACTTTTTCAATTTCTTCATCTCCTATTGATACTGATGGAAATATATTCCTTATTGATCTGTTTTGAAATAATATATGTTTAGTTTTCTTTACGTTAAGCTTCAGATGATTGGATTTAAACCACTGGCTTACCAAATTTAATTCTATAAGTAAGTTGTGGTGTAGCATTGTTAGATTTTCATCTGATAATATGAGATTTGTGTCATCTGCATACAACACATATTTAAATTTTGAACTAGCATTTGTAATATCATTGATATATATTAAAAATAAGAGTGGTCCCAAGATTGATCCTTGTGGCACACCCCTTGATATAGGTTTGTACGAGGAGAATGAATCATTACAATAAGTATATTGTTTTCTATTACTAAGGTAACTGTCAAGTAACTGTAAAGGTACGCCTCTAATTCCCAGATTTTCTAACTTATCGTGTAAGATACAATGACTAAGAGAATCAAAGGCCTTAGACAAATCCATAAATACCCCCACAACATATTGCTTTGCTTCTAATTCCCTATATATATCTTTAACAAATTGTAATAATGCAGTTTCTGTAGATTTCTTCGCATGGAAACCATGTTGA
>JAWZYT010000410.1:0-10000 GCA_034508575.1 Petrolisthes manimaculis | reverse complement strand
TTTGTCGAATATAACTGTAGAACTCTTTCGGGTTTGTCTTACTCTGATTTGCAACGTGTTTTTCAATTTCCTTTTTACTCTGTTTGATTAACTTTTTGGCTTTTCTTCGTAAGTCTGTAAACTTGGCACGGTCGTCATTATTGGCTGTGATTTTTACTTTATTATGGGCGTTCTTTTTGGCTCGTAAACAGTCGGCTATATCTTTACTCCACCACTTGGGCTTTACATTTTGTGCTGAACGTCGGTTTTTTAATGGTATGCTATCCCTGACCGCTTTTGTGTACGCATTAGTGAAAAAGTTCCATTGTGTATTTATGTCAATAGTGTCTCGCAGACATTTCCAGTCGGTATCTTTTAGTATCGCTCTGAGTTGGTTGAAATTGGCTTTTCTAAAATCGGGGATTTTTTCGTAGCTGTACTTTATGTCGCTTTTGTTAAAATTTATACTGAAAGTGATTATGCGGTGGTCGCTATTGGTAAATTCTTCACCTACGTTAGTATTCTCTATCATGTCTTCGTTTGTTGCAAATACTAGGTCAAGAACGTTATTTCCACGAGTTGGGCTGTTGACAAATTGGATAAGGGAGCTCTCTTGTAAGTTAGTGTAAATATCTTGACCATAATGAGCTGATAACGGTTCTCCCCACTTTGTTACTGGTAAATTAAAGTCACCAAGAATTATGGAATGTTGCGTGTTAATAATTTCGTTTAATTGCTCATAGATATCACGATCGGTTTGTACTGGTTGGGCTGGGGGTTTGTATAATAAAGCTAACAAAAGTTTCACCCCACAATTGTTTCTAATGAGTATATATAGTGTATCTACGTTATCAATATGTGGCTTTGATAATAGGATTGGTTTAAGATCGTCTTTAATATATAATAGAACTCCGCCTCCCCTTTTATTTGTTCGTCCTTTTTCAAATATTGTGTAACCGGGAATTTTATACTCTGCTAGGAAATCTCTGTTTTCAGTATTTAGCCACGATTCGGTTATGCCGATTATATCATAATTTTCTGTGAAAGTTAATTCCTCTAAATCTGTAAATTTGTTATGGATGCTGCGAATGTTTACGTAAAATACCTTTAAGCTATTTTGGTTTACTCTATTTATTTGTTTTACGTTACTTGACCTTGACGTACCTGGGTAGTCCCGTTTTTTGATCGATGGTTGATGACCGCGTCGTTCAGCAAACGTCCGAAACGGGCTGATCCTACCTGGTTCAGATGGACACCATCATCCGAGAATAACGAGTTGTCGAAATAAAACTTATCCCAGGTGTTGATGAAATCAATGTTCTCCTCGTTGCAGATGCTGGCAAGTCGTCGGTTGATGCTGGTGGCGGTGTTGAAAAAACGAGTGTCGGCTTGTCTGCGGGGGATGATTCCAGAAAGTATGATGTTGTTCGTTTTTTCCTTGAACTTCGCGATCATCTGTCGGTACTTGTTGAGGAGGTCTTCTGATCTATTCTTCATTACATCGTTGGTTCCGATGTGGATGACGTACGTGGTGTTGTCGGGGGCCTGGCGTGTCACTTCATCCACTACGTCGGTCACGTCGTCTAGGCCGCCACCTGGGATACAGAAGCGCTTCCTAGTCTTGGGTGCTCGACCACAAAACTCGGAGAGTTGACCCCTTACCATGGAGTCACCAACCAGCCTGACCTCGGTGTCGTCTTCGTCGTCGTCTTGTGCCAGGATCTTGAAGCGGTTTTGACATGTAGTGATGGGTATGATGTTCTTCCTGGGTCGTGTGTTGTTCCTGACGATGCGGAACTCCTCCCGTGGAGAAGTGGAAGTCGTTGGTGTTGTCGATGGAGGTAACGGTGTGGTTGGTAGTGCCGGTGAAGGTGAGGGTGCAGAGGCAGTAAGTACAGGGGCTGTGTCAACTGGTACGGTCGGTGTTGGTGTCACTCCTACGTTGAGTGTGGTGAATTCTTGAAGCGTTTCCAACTTCTTGCTCAAGGCCTCAATCTTGTGGTGTGCTGCCTTCAAGTCGGTTGACATCTCCTCACGTAGCTGGCAGAATCTACAGAAATGGACGTCTCTGTTCGCGAAAATTGTGGGGCCGAAAGTTCCTGAGCATGACGTACAGGTGTGTTGGGGTGCCATGATATTTATTAGTAATTAATTTATAAAATTTAATACAAGTTTAGTTATTTATTACTAATTTATTTATTAGCTTTAAACAAAATTAAGTAATTTGCTTATTAATATATTTATCAGATAATTTATTTATTTTTTAGTAATTTGATTATTGATATATTTAATAATTTATTTGTTAATTATTTACTTTATTATTTAAATTATTAATCTATTATTATTATTTTTTAATTTATTTATTATTTAATTTAGTAATTTAATTATTATTTAATTTAGTAAGAGAGAGAGAGAGAGAGAGAGAGAGAGAGAGAGAGAGAGAGAGAGAGAGAGAGAGAGATTGTGTGTGTGTGTGAGAGAGAGAGATTGTGTGTGTGTGTGAGAGAGAGAGAGATTGTGTGTGTGTGTGTGTGAGAGAGAGAGAGAGATTGTGTGTGTGTGTGTGAGAGAGAGAGATAGATTGTGTGTGTGTGTGTGTGTATGCCTGTGTGTGTGTGAGAGAGAGAGATTGTGTGTGTGTGTGTGTGTGAGAGAGAGAGAGAGAGATTGTGTGTGTGTGTTTCCTCAACTTCTTGGAGGTTTTATTTTGTACGTAGTTGAAAGTAATAGGTATTTTTTAACAATATATTTTTTACCATATATCTATACCATTTATATGATATTTTATTGTTACAAAATATGTAATATGTAAAATATATATATATCACTTATACCAAAATGTTTTAACGCCCTACGTATAGACAGTGTTGCCAACTGTAGGGTAATCGTCCTATATGTAGGGTATTTCCACCTCAAATCCTTGTCTGTAGGCCGTAGGGTAATTTCAGTGTCTGTGTAGGGCGAAGAAGTCTCAAGGGGTTGGCAACACTGCATATAGGGCGATTATCCTACGGTTGGCAACACTGTCTATAACTCTCTTTATCTCTTAGTTAGTATAAGTGCTCAAGGGAGAGAGAGTTACAAGGAGTTACAAGGAAAAGAAGTACCCTAGAAGACCTTACGATCCATACAAAGAGGGTACCTGTGGGTTTAGTTGTGCAAGTATGTGACCGTCCTTGAATGGGTCATGTGAAACCATCAAGGAACACTCACACAACGGCTTAAACACCTAGACGGTGATTTAAGACTTTGTCTAATCTGGACTTGAACTGATCCACAGAGTTGCTGTTGACTACATCAGCAGGAAGCGCGTTCCAAGTACCGCAGATGCTGTACGTAAAGAATTTACCACACCGATCACGGTTGTATCGCTTCAGTTCAAGTTTGTAGCCATGATTCCTGGTTGTGCCCTCACTGAGTTGGAAAATGTCCCTGTAGTCTACATTGTCAAAGCCTCGTAGTATTTTAAACACTTCGATAAGCTGACCACGCAGTCTCCGAGTTTCCAAAGAGAACAGGTTGAGTTCTACCAACCGATCTTCATAGCTCTTGTGTCTAAGGGAGGCTATAAGTTTGGTTGCCCTGGCTTGCACTCGTTCCAATCTCGCGATATCCTTTCGGTAAGAGGGACTCCAAAATTGGACTGCATACTCCAGGTGCGGTCGGACAAGGGAATTGTACAGACAAAGTACTATCTCCTTGTTCCGGTATCCAAACTGTCGCTTTATGTACCCTAACATCCTTTGGGCTTTCTTCTCTGCCTCAATACACTGCTTTGAGAACTTGAGGTCGCTAGTGATAGTTACACCCAAGTCTTTCTCAGTATCAGTGCTTACGAGAGCATTGCCCTTAAGGGTATACTCTGTTCGGGGGTTTCTGTGGCCTATATGCATTACTTTGCATTTGTTCACTTTAAATGGCATTTGCCACGTGTCAGACCACTCCCCGATCTTCCTAAGATCTTCTTGTAAGCGGGTAGTATTTCCTTCTTTCGCGACATTCATACCAAGCTTAGTATCATCGGCGAATTTGGAAATCTTGGCAACCATGTCACCATCCATATCATTAACATAAATGATAAACAGTAGTGGTCCCAGAACAGAACCTTGGGGAACACCGCTAGTAACGGGAACCCACTCTGAAGCCTGTCCATTCACTACTACCCGCTGCCGTCTGTCACTTAGCCAGTTCTCTATCCAATTTGCCACATTTCCGTCTATGCCCAGTGCACGCACTTTCCGAAGGAGGCGGCGGTGGGGTACCTTATCAAAGGCTTTCTGAAAGTCTAAGTAGACAACATCGACCGCTTTATCCTGATCATGCTCACTGAAAACAAAATGGAAGAATTCCACCAGATTTGTGAGGCATGACCGGTGCTGCCGGAACCCATGTTGGGAACCCCTCAGTAGCAAATTTGATTCTAAGTGTGCCGTTATTTTGTCCATAATGATGCTTTCCATGAGTTTACAGACTATCGAGGTTAAACTGATGGGTCTGTAGTTTGACGGTTGGCTAGCATCTCCTTTCTTGAAGGTAGGAGTCACCTCTGCCTCACGCCAGTCTCTAGGAATGCATCCAGTCTGAAATACCCTGTTGAAGACCGTACACAGGTGCCGTGATACTTCACCATGCACTTCTTTCAACACTCTAGGTAAGAACCTATCCGGACCGGGGGACTTGTTTGCCTTTAATTCGATTATTTTTCTCTCAATTTCTTATCGGGTGAAGACCATTGACTCCAACTTCTCACTGGAGAAGTCCAAAGGTTCAGGAATGAGACCACTCTCCTCAGAGAACACTGAAGAGAAGTACTCATTTAAGAGGTTAGCATTTTCTGCATCAGAGTGCATCAATGCTCCATCCTCATTCACCAAGGGACCAATCCTGCGTCGGATTGGTTTACGGCCATTCACATAACTGAAAAACTCCTTGGGGTTCTCTTTGCAGAGTCTAGCCACACGGACCTCCTCAGCACGTTTAGCCACCCTTATTTTGGACTTCACATTTCGATTCAGTCTTCTATGATCGTCAAAGTCCCCAGATGTCTTCGCTCGACGGTATGCTGTTCTCCTCTCCCTTAGTAGGTTACGGATTTCCCGATTAAACCACTTCGGTTGAATGAACTTCTGACCTGTTCCCTTCAGAGGAATAAAGCACGACTGAAGCTCCATGAAGGAAGACAAGAATGTCCTCCACAGATCATCAGCACTCTCTCCCTCCTCTAGTTCCATTTCAGCAACGCCTTCACGAAGACCTGCAAAGTTCGCTCTCCCCATATCTAATTTTCTATGCACCGGGGTCACGATCTCCATATTAGGGACTTTAGCTAAAAATCTTATAAGCTTGTGGTCGCTTCCACCTATTTCTTCATTTACAGAGAGGTCTTGAATGATGTCATCCTCAGAGGTGAGGACCAAGTCGAGTATGTTATCACCTCTTGTTGGCTCCCTTACCCACTGAGTGAGGAATTCATCATTTACAAACTCCAAGAGTGGTGTGTTCTCAGCAGAGGGCTCTCTGGTTTCCCAGTCAACATGTGTGTTGAAGTCCCCCATAAGGATGCACACCCTGCCATCCACTAGTTCACCCAGCAACTGGTACAGGTCCCTGTCGATCTCACTGAGTTGTCCAGGGGGTCTATAAAGCAGCAGGGTTCTGTATTTTGCAGTGCCTATTTCTAGGTCAACTCCAAGGAGCTCGTGGTTCGATGTGATGTTGCAGGTCATCGATTTGATGGAGTTCTTTACATACAACAGCACACCACCACCCCCTCTGTCTTCTCTATCTTTGTGGAAGAGTTGGTAGCCTGGAATCATGAATTCCCCTTCAAGATCTCTGTCTGAGGTTCTCAACCATGACTCCGTTATGGCCACCATCTCAGGTTCCTCTGTCGCAACGAGGGCCCGCAGTTCCAAAAACTTGTTTCGGATGGACCTGGCGTTGAACAATAGAACCTTTAGGGAACCCCCAACTGCAGGGCTCCCTATTCTCCTCCGTTTCCCGGTTTGGTCACTGTCTTGGTAGTGCTGGGGATATCCTTCTTCAGGATCTCGGCGAATGTCTTCTCTGGGGTCACTCTAGCATAGCGACGAGGGCTCTCCTCCACGCTCGGTCGAGTGCTCCTGAGACATCGTCGGACGGTGTCTTCCATTAATTTGGAAAGGACTTCCTTCCCCTTTGGTGAGAGATGCGTGCCATCCCTCTGGTAGAGATCGTCTCTACCAAAGAATGAGGTGTAGGGGTCCACAAAGAACACCCCCTCAGCAGTACACAAATCAGCCAGGCGCTGATTTACTGCAATGTTCTTTGACAGAGCAGTCCCTGAAGGGCCTCTCCTTGGGAGCACGCCAACAACTACCCTTCTGCGGGTTTTTAACCCACAGTCGTCTACTGCACCGAGCACATCCGAGAGGACTCCTTCAGTCATGCCTACTCTACCATTTCTCAGGTAGATGTCATTACCACTCACCATGAGTGTAATGACAGCAGATCTGGACGTTTGGATCCTCTCAGCTTCCTTTCGGAGGTCAGCATTGCCACAACCTGGTAGACAATTCACCTTCACAGAAGTGTGAAGGCGAGCTGCCATTAGGGGTTGCAGCCCTCGTGCCTGGGAATCACCTACAATGTGTATATCCACAGGTTTCTCCTTGGTAGGAGCACGAGATGCCTTGTGAGGAACCCGAGAGTGTTTGGAATTCCTGCCGGGCTTGTCACTTCCTCCAGGTTGCTTCTTCTTCGTCTTCTTTTTCTTCTTCATTTTCTTTTCCTTCTCTGTTGCCTTGTCTTCACTTTCCTCTAATCCCTCCTCAATTGTCTTCTTGGGGTTTTCTCCCTTTTCTATATTCCCCTCCTCTTCTTCATCACACTTTTCTGCAGTCTCTTTTCTATTTTGCGTTTCTGCAGTCTCTTTTCCCTCTTCATTGTTGTTGTTCTTCTTCTTCTTCTTCACCACCGTGGTGGAGCTCTCCGGTGAAGAAGCTCCTTGGACTGCCTCGTCTCTCACGTGACAGTCACACCTCTTAGACTCCATCAGGAGAACTTTCTCCTTTAGGGAGTTGTTCTCCTTCGTGAGCAGTGCCATGTGCTCCATCAACCTCTCCTCGAGTTTGCAAAAGTCGCAAACACTTGAGGGGTCTAGGTCACTCGCACTCCTCCCGCTGAAGTCCTCACACCAGCGGTACACCTTGCATGTAGAACATGTAAATTTTCTTGCTGATGGACCAGTCATCTCGCTCTAATTCAATATAAGACCAATAATACAAAAGAAAGGGTAATGTGATTTAGTCTCGCATAAGTCTCATCCGCCTACTTCCAGAAGGTTTTCGGTCGTTCAGCCAACAGAAACCCTTATGAGCCAATCACACCAACCCTAAGGTCTCCCCTGGGCCGGACGGCCCCAATCGTGCCGCAGCTCCCAACTGAGCAGCACAAGAGTCCCAAATAAATGGGAGTCTGATTTTTCGACAGGGGTGCTTGAAGTGTATCGTTTTCCTACTAATCCCTACTAATCCTCCATCCGCGGCCAAACTTAAAGCAAATAGTACAGCTAAATGCCCACGATTTAATCCGAGATCTTTTACTGGCCTGGCAACCAGCAAGGCATGAAAGCTCTCTCACCAAAGAGCAGTCTAGCCTTTAGGCACCTAAGAATGGTCACAGGGAGCTGGTCAGGCTAATTAATCTAAGAGAATACCTATGGGGGTCCTGAGGCATCTCCATTACTCGTACCCCACACGCCTGAGATCCCTTCAATCTCAGCCCTTTCGAAACCTGTGAGCATTAAAAGGCGTTGTTTTAGGAGGTTCCAAAGCCTCCCTTCTCACACGGCATAAGGTAGCTGGTGAGGTCCTTAACAATTAAAACTTATATCCAAAGTGATGAAGATTTTTTTTTTTTTTTTTTTTTTTTTTTTTTTTTTTTTTTTAGGACAGTTGAAGAGCAGTTGTGAAACTTAATAGTAACAGAACCGAAAAAGACTAGTAGAGGGATGCTAGGAGATACACCAAGAAGGGGGAAATGTGAAGAATTGACAACTCTTAGTCAGGATCCTAATAACGCTACCTTTCTGGCATGGGTAACCCTACTGGACTATATGTCCCCCAGCATAGCTAGCCAAATTCAAACAGATCACACAAGCTCACTCACCAACGGCAAGGTGGTTGTCGAGAGAGGGAGAGAGAGAGAGAGAGAAAGGCAGCGAATAGTTACCAATTAAATAATATCAAAACAAGTTAATATTTATCTACAGGTTACGACAGACATGAAGTTAACATAAATAAAAGTATTTTTATGCTATTAAATCTATAATATGTAATTTATACATATGATATTTTGCAAGAGTATACAGACAATATTATGACACAATATAGCAAAGAGATAGATAGATAGATAGATAGATAAATAGATAGATAGATAGATAGATAGATAGATAGATAGATAGATAGATAGATAGATAGATAGATAGATAGATAGATAGACAGACAGACAGATAGATAGATAGATAGATAGATAGATAGATAGATATAATGAAAATGGTTAACAAAGAAAATGGACCTACATTATTTTAGGGTAAACTACAAGAAAACTGTAGACAAACGCACAGAATATAAACACACAAACACATTCTCTCTCTCTCTCTCTCTCTCTCTCTCTCTCTCTCTCTCTCTCTCTCTCTCTCTCTCTCTCTCACATGTAAACAGAGAGAGAGTGAGAGAGAATAATAATATTTAATTTATATTAATTCATATTATAGTCTCTCTCTCTCTCTCTCTCTCTCTCTCTCTCTCTCTCTCTCTCCTCTCTCTCTCTCTCCTTCACATGTAAACAGAGAGAGAGTGAGAGAGAATAATAATATTTCATTTATATTAATTCATATTATAGTCTCTCTCTCTCTCACACACACACACACACACACACACACACACACTCTCACACACACACTCTCTCTTTCACACACACACTCTCTCCACCCACACAAATCTGAAGAGAGGTGGAGATACTGTCACTGCAATCCCACCTACTGTTATTTTTCATATCTCCACCACTGCTCATGAGAAGGTGATAGGTTAGTAGCTGCCAATCGCCTGTTATTTTTCATATCTCCACCACTGCTCATGAGAAGGTGATAGGTTAGTAGCTGCCTTCGCCTGTAATTTTTCATATCTCCATCTAGTACACCTATAGAGACCCAGGCTTTCCGTGCGTAGCAAAGGCTTATGGTCTTGTATATATATATAACAAAAGGCAACACATTCTCACACACTTTCCCTCTCTCTCATACACTCTTTCTCACTCTCTCTCTCTCTCTCTCTCTCACCCACACACTCTTTCTCACTCACTCTCACTCTCTCTCAAGAAACAGTTAGACAAAGTTCTGCCAAGCCTGGTAGAGTTATAGGGATTGTTTCCTCCTTTCCTATACACAAATTTCCTAGTCCGGCCTTTTTTCCCCGGGTTAGGTACATTTCCATTTCCATACCCGCAATGCGGGTGGGAGAGGTGGGTGGGGAGAGCCTTCTCTTTACTATACTTTTCTCTCACTATTAGTTAGCAACTACTACTACACCTACGGTACCTCCTTGGTATGGGTCGTAAGACCTTTGGAGGTGCTACTTGTCCTTGTAACTCCTTGTAACTCTCTCTCTCTCTCTCTCTCTCTCTCTCTTTCTCTCTCTCTCTTCATCATCCCTTATTATCTCTCTCTCTCTCACACACACACTCTCATACACATTTCTCTCTCTCTCTCTCTCGGTCTCTGTCTCTCTCATATACACACTCATTTCTCTCTCTCTCTCTCACTCTCTCTCTCTCTCTCTCTCTCTCTCTCTCTCTCACACATCTTGCCACCCCTCCCTCCACACACACACCCCTTCATTCCAAACACCCAAACTTGTCACATTAACAAGAAAAACACCAACGGAAAAAAACTCATTAGCAACCCTGTGTTCAGTTCAACTCATAAATTTGGAGAAGGGGATGTGTGTGTGTGTGTGTGTGTGTGTGTGTGTTTTGAAGGGGG
>JAWZYT010000409.1:355000-592221 GCA_034508575.1 Petrolisthes manimaculis | reverse complement strand
CACACACACAATTTTATTATTTTTTCTTACACGCACACCTCATTCCTCTCTCTCTCACTCTCTCTCTCTCTCTCTCTCTCTCTCTCTCTCTCTCTCTCTCTCTCTCTCTCTCTCTCCGTCATTCACTTACTCGCTCCTCTGCTTCAGTATCCGGATTTAATAAGAAGCTTGCACTACTCAGAAGCGGATTTCCCTGTGACAGGTAAGAGACTGAGGGAGGATTTCACGCACTGACGGACTCACTTTAGTCTCTCTGTCTTTCTGTCTGTCTGTCTGTCAGTCAGTAAGTCTGCCTGTCTGTCTGTCTTTCATTTATAAGATGTAACTCTTTGCAACACACGCACACACACACACACTCTCTCTCCCTCTTTCCATACACACACACATTCTCTCTCTCCATACACACACTCACACACACACACATTCTCTCTCTCTCTCTCTCTCTCTCTCTCTCTCTCTCTCTCTCTCTCTCTCTCTCGTGTCCGCTGCTGCCCGCCCCACGCACTACCTCTAATCTTTTAAAAGTGTGCAAATCTCCGACGCCTTAAGGGTGGAAAAGACCTTACCTCCTCACCATCCTCTCTCTTCTCTCTCTCTCACCTTTTATCTTTATCTTCCTCTCTCTTCCTCTCACCTTTTATTCCTTCCTCTCTCTTCCTCTCATCTTTTATCTTTCTCTTCCCCTCTTTTTTCTTTTCCTTCACATTATATTTCTCTCTTTTCCTCTCAACTTTTATTTATTTTCACTCATTTCCTCCCACCTTTTATTTCTCCATCTCTTCTTTTCCTTCACTCTTCACATTATATTTCTCACTCTCTTTTCCTCTCTTCTTCTCACCTTGTATCTCTTCCTTCTCTCGCCTTCTTATCACTTTTGCTCTCTTCCGCTTCCTCTTTTGCCCTCTCCCTTTACAGTCATCTTCTCACTATCTTTACAATTCCTATCTCTGCCTTTCTCATTCTCCAACTCTGCCTTCTCCTTCTCCACACCACAAAAAATACATACAAGCATATTACAAGCAGTTCTCACACACACAAACACTCATACAAATATATATATATAATGCATATACATAATTATATCAACTCTTTTATGTATGTAAATATATTAAGAGTAAACAGAGGAATGCAAGTAGTTGTAGTAGTAATAGGAAGAGGAGTATTCAAAGGGAACCAAACAGCAGCAGACTTTGTTGATCCTTACGAGGCTGTTTGGGTCTAAGCTACAAACTATAATACTAATAAAGAGAAAGGATAGAATAGTGAGTGAAGACCAGAGGCAATACTAACCTTGTGCTTCTCTTTTACTTCTTCCTTTTCGTTTCTCTTGCTGTGCTTTCTTTGCTTCCTCTTGTGTTGTTGGGCTGGAGGGCTGGGCTGGGCTGGGTTGGGTTGGGTTGGGCAGCCACCTGGCGGAGGGTCGGTGCACTACCAAGTTAGCATCACACAACTTCACGTCCCCGGGAGCCCAAGTTTCCACTCCTATAAAACAGAATTTAAAGACAGGGACGACGTGGCTTGGTTGGGTCTGCGCTGCCCTCCACTCACTCGCAACATCAACAACAACAACAACAACAACAACAACAACAACAATAATAATAATAATAATAATAATAATAATAATAATAATAATAATAATAATAATAATAATATAATAATAATAATGATGATGATGATGATGATGATGATGATGATGATGATGATGATGATGATGATGATGATGATGATGATGATGATGATGATGATGATGATGATGATGATGATGATGATGATGATGATGATGATGATGATGATGATGATGATGATGATGATGATGATGATGATGATGATGATGATGATGATGATGATGATGATGATGATGATGATGATGATGATGATGATGATGATGATGATGATGATGATGATGATGATGATGATGATGATGATGATGATGATGATGATGATGATGATGATGATGATGATGATGATGATGATGATGATGATGATGATGATGATGATGATGATGATGATGATGATGATGATGATGATGATGATGATGATGATGATGATGATGATGATGATGATGATGATGATGATGATGATGATGATGATGATGATGATAATAATAATAATAATAATATAATAATAATAATATATAAAACTAATAATATTAACAAAATCATTATTTTAATGCATAAATTCACCACCTATTGTGTGTGTGTGTGTGTGTGTGTGTGTGTGTGTGTGTGTGTGAGAGAGAGAGAGAGAGAGAGAGAGAGAGAGAGAGAGAGAGAGACAAAAATGTATATGTGACAAGAAAGACAAGCAGCATCTCTATCCAATAATATGGTGTTGTTGGAGACGAGACCAATACGAGGCTACAGGAAGTGACCTCCCCTGTAAATATCTGGAGGAGGAAAAAACTCAGGTTGACATTCTACCGCAGTGCCACCCTAGAACACACACACATACACACACACACACACACAGAGGCAATGAATCAGGCTAGACACACACACACACACACACAGACACACACACGCAGAGGCAAGGAATCTGTCTGTCTGTCTTTCTGTCTCTTTCTCTCCCTCTGTGTGTGTGTGTGTGTGTGTGTGTGTGTGTGTGTGTGTGTGTGTGTGTGGAAAGGGGAGCCTAGATGGGCAAGGTTCCCTCTCTCCTAAGTCAACAGTGGAAAGGTTGGCGTCTCACATCCCCACTCCTCTCCCACCACTCCACACCCACTCCTTTTACTCCCACAGTACTGGCTCTCTCCCCTTCACAATCCTCTCCCACTCCGATCCCCACAGTGCTGGCCCTCTCCCCTCTCCCTTCCCCACTCTGCCAGCGAATGAGAGAAAAAAAATATATATATCTTTTTCTCTCTCTCTCTCTCTCTCTCTCTCTCTCTCTCTCAGTCTGTCCACTAGGCCTATACACCCCTCCCCCCATCCCACCTAGGCCTGTGAGACCCTCCACTATTGGCACCTCCTCTGTCACCACCCCACCTGGTACACACACACGAACACTCCACTGACCATCCCTATCTGTACACACACACAACCTTTGTTCGCAGTTCTTCATCTCTGCCAACATTTTCTCGCTCTCTCTCCGCAATAGAAAAATACAGACCGGACAAGTCAAAAGTTCATTCACACTGTCCACATCTACACTACAGACGTCTACCACACACACATACAGATTTAAAAAATGTATAGAGATATTACCCTAAAACCGTAATGTGAACTAAAAGTACAGACACTCGTTCTAATCAAACGTAAATAAGCAGTGCGAGCTAAAATTACTCATTATAATAGCTAGATTTGGTCCCCTGTCATTCACGGTTTTCGTAGTGTAGTGGTTATCACGGTGCGCCTCACACGCGCAAGGTCCCCGGTTCGATCCCGGGCGAAAACATACAATTCTATTTTATTTTATAATATTGTAATCTCCGAGATGATGTCGATGCATAGCAAACAATGGCGGCTCGATCCGAAAAGGGCGCCCAAACCCTTAATGTAATACCCACAAACTATACAGCAGAGAGCGAGGAAGAATAGGGATGGCGAAGTGAAAACAGGAGTAGGAGGAAAAGGGATGATGGAGGAAAAAATGTGAAAGAAGAAGAGATGGAGGAAGAAATGTGAAAAGAGGAGGAGGTAGAAATGTGAAAAAAGAAGGAGGAATAAATGTGAAAGAATGAGGAGGAGGGGGAAGATGGGATGATGGTGGAATAAATGTGAAAGGAGGAGGAGGAAGATGGTGGAATAAATGTGAAAGAAGGAGGAGGAAGAGGACGAAGAAGAAAGCCTGAGGGAGGAGTCTTACCTGTCTATCTTCATACTGGTTCAGTACCTGCTCCCCACTGCCCCTGTCTGTTGTCTGTCTCCATTGCTGCTACCACACACACACACACACACACACACACGCAACCTCCAACACACATACACACGCAAGCACTATCATATGCCCGCACACATTTTCAATTACATACACATACATGTGCACACACGCAATCACTAATATGCACACGCACACATACATTTACTCACATATACATGCAAACGCAAGCACTAATAATACATGTACAGTACACACACTCATATATATATATATATATATATATATATATATATATATATATATATATATATATATATATATATATATATATTATATATATATATATATATATTATATATATATGATATATATATATATATACACACACACGCAAAGCACTTACATATGCACATAATGCTATCTTCTGGTGTTCGAACCCTGTGTGTGTGTGTGAGTATTTATAGGAAAAAAGTTGTAGTGAAAGGAAAGGAAGTGAGAAGTCTTGAGAGTGTGAAGGAAGATGGAAATTGTGAGAGGAACCAAGCTAGGAACAACGGGAGGTGTACAAGATCCTCTCTGATACCCCTAAATACCACCCTCAGTACCCATATACCTCTACTTACTTACACCTCATAATTACACTACAATCACACCTACACCACACTTACAACACACTCACACCCACACCACACTTACAACACACTCACACCCACACCACACTTACAACACACTCACACCCACACCTAGTTAACCCAACCTACACCCTCATCAAACACCCATATTTCCCCCCACTTACCCCCACCTACACCCTCACCATCCTCTCACACCCACACTCCCCACCTATACCCTTACACATACACACACACACACACACACACACACACATACTCTAGGTTGCTGGTATTAAGTTTGGTCAAGCTGGTTGGTGTTTATAGGAGCATTTGTATTGGGTGAAGTGGTGGTCAAGGTTACTCTCTCTCTCTCTCTCTCTCTCCTCTCTCTCTCTCTCTCTCTCTCTTATTTACGGCCCATTCCTCACAGTTCTCCCTTTAACAACTCTCACAGTTTTTTTCCCCTCTTCACAGGTTTCTCTCTCCTTCTCTCTCACACAACTTTCACGTATATCCTTCTTCTTTCCCTCACATTTTCTTCCCCCACATCCCTCCTTCCCTCACATTTTCTTCCCCCATATCTCTCCTCCCCTCCCCATTTACCCTCCCAGCTTCTTCCCCAACATCTCTCCTCTCCTCAGTCCCCTTCTTCCCCCACTTCCACCCACAGTCCCCTCTTCCACTCACGGTTTCCTCCTCCCCACTTCCCCTCACGACGACCTCCTGACAGACCTCCATCGTTCTCACAGCAACAGTTGCCGGGTGAGGGACCAGTCGCCCGCTAAATGGATTACAGGGTTGAGGGTGACTATTGAACCTTCTGAATAGACCCTCATAGTGCTCTCTCTCTCTCTCTCTCTCTCTCTCTCATGCACACATTATACTCACTCTTTCTCTAAAACAAATGGTCTCTCTCTCTCATACACTCATTACATTATACTCTCTCTCATGTACACATTACTCTATCTCTCTCTCTCTCTCTCTCTCTCTCTCTCTCTCTCTCTCTCTCACACACACACACACATACACCGACAGACTACTGGCCCTCCTTTCATCATAAGTTCAATGTCCTTCTGTGTGTCCCCTATACACGTACTGTATACTTAGTTACCTCTCTCTCCCCTACATTATCCATATGCATCACCTTCCTACCTACCAACCCTAATCATCCCTCTCCTAGTTTATACACACACACACACACACACACACACACACACACACACACTATTCTCCCTCTCTCTCTGTTGGGTTCTGCAATATATGTTCATAATATTCACTTCAATGGTTCACTTTCATTCGTCTGGTGTAGGATTTATTATCGTGGCTGTACTTTCGCGTGTTCTTGGTTTCCTAATCCCGTGATGTCACAGATGATAAGACAAACATCGACAAAAAATAATTTTAGAAAATAGTGCAAACCAACTTATAGAGGTGTGTGTGTGTGTGTGTGTGTGTGTGTGTGCGCGTATATACATATATGTGTGTGTACAACCTACCCCTCGTGTGTGTGTGTGTGTGTGTGTGTACTGTGTAGGACGGCGGGTTAGTTAGCCATCTTCTGCATGCAAATGGTCCTGTCACTCCGCCTCCACCCAATTTCCCAAGCTGATGATCCGACGCGATACAGGCGGCGAAATTTTACTTAGTTTCACTCGGGGTAATAACACAATCTCCCGCCCTGTTGCACTTTCATGCCCTTCCTCACTCAATTTTTTTCCGTCATTACATAATAAACGCAACTAAAATTATAAGACATGAGAGGAGGAGGAGGAGGAAGAGGAGAGTCGCCTATAATCTCCCTCCTGCCCAGGCGCGGGAAAATTTTGGCGGAGTATCCGATGTAAACAAAAGCGAGCACAGGTGGCTGACGAGGGGCGACTAATATTTCCACGGGATTATTTCCAGCGACCTGGGAATAACCATGGAATTCTGGTAGTGGGAAGAGGGGGACAATGTAGGAAAAGAGGGTGAGGAGGACACGGACAAAGCTCTCTTATATGTGTGTGTGTGTGTGTGTGTGTTGTGTGTGTGTGTGTGTGTGTGTGTGTGTGTGTGTGTGTCGTAATTTGCCCCGCCGCTGCTTGAATTTAAGAGACGAGTCTTTATTATCATTGTAACGCAGGGAAAAGTAAGATCGATGACGTAATGGGCGTTGTGTATAGTACTGTGAAGGACATATAAATATTCCTGATAACTTGGTATACAGACATCTTGGACGATTTGGAGTTTTTTTTTTTATGGTGTCTGCCCTCACTTCCTCCAGTGTTTTAAAATTATGAATGTCAATCGTATTCCAATAACATGACGTTAATGTGAAAAACAGCATTACTTTGCCATTCACTCACTCCAATATTCAAGAGTAAACAAAAGGAGAAAATCGAGTTTGCCTACCTAACTAAAAAAAAAAAAAACTACATATATATAGATGAAAATTATAAACCAGGCATTTTTCCCCATTCCGGCGTTTTTCCCCCATTCTAGTTTTTTCCTATCGCGGGATTTTTGCCTCATCCGGGCGTTACTTTTCAATTCCATTTTAGGCCCGAGGGCGCTTCCAAATTTGACTTTCGGACAGCGCATGCTAAAAGTGTAATTACGGCCCACAGAACTAGCAGGACCCATAACCCTTCCCTCCCCCTCCCCCATCACTCCCTCACTCACAAACACCTACCAACACCAACACCTCATCCCTCCCGTCGTGTTTGTTGTGTGTGTGTATTTGGTTGTTTGAGTGTGTGTATGGTGTATTTGTGCGAGACGTGTTTCTGTGTGTGTGTGAGTATTAATTTGTATTTGTGTGAAACATTTTGTGTACATTTCTGTGTAAGAGTATGTGTGCGTATTTGTATGTGGGACGTGTGTGTGTGTGTGTGTGTGTATGGAAGGGGGGAGGGGAGGGGAGGGGAGGGTGTAGCCTGGTCCTAGCACTGGTCACCATTCATACGTCATTAACTCCAATTTATACAATTATATGCAAATAAACCACCCAACGGGTATCATTATAGTGGAATAGAAGTCACTCTCTCTCTCTCTCTCTCTCTCTCTCACTCTCTCTCTCACTCTCTCTCCCTGATAAATGAAACTGATAAATAAAACTTTTATTTTGTGTGTGTGTGTGTGTGTGTGTGTGTTGTGTGCAGCCTACCTACCTACATACCAACCCACTCTCCTGCACTCACTCACCCAGCGTCATAATTGGCTGTAATGCATGGAGAGTTAGAGAGTGTTTGGGGAAAGGTTATTGCGTATGGTGTGTGTGTGTGTGTGGTGGTGAGAGAGGAGAGAGAGAGAGAGAGAGAGAGAGAGAGAGAGAGAGAGAGAGAGAGAGAGAGAGAGAGAGAGAGAGAGAGAGAGAGAGAGAGAGAGAGAGAGAGAGAGAGAGAGAGAGAGAGAGAGAGAGAGAGAGAGAGAGAGAGAGAGAGAGAGAGAGAGAGAGAGAGAGAGAGAGAGAGAGAGAGAGAGAGAGAGAGAGAGAGGAGTGTTTGTGTTAAGAAAGTATGTGCCTATTTTATACGTACCGTACTTATCTATCAACATATCCCTCTATCTAGGTACAGTATAACTTTCTTCTATAATATTTTCAACCGCCCATATACTATCTCTATCTCTCTCTCTCCTTCCTCCCCACCCCCCACCCACTTCACCATCAGATATCGACGTGTGTTTAATTGAGGGCTGAGTCCTTCTTGTTCTCTTCACGGCTGTCAGTTCTTACCCCGGGCCTCTGATGGGAAGGGGAAGGAAAAAGGGGGAAAAGTAGGAAGTAAGGGCTTGGAAAGGAGGGAAGGGACGTGAAGGGAAGGTGGGGGGGGAGGTAGGATGCAGGGGTAAGAGAGAGAGAGAGAGAGAGGAGAGAGAGGAGCAGAGAGAGAGAGAGAGAGAGAGAGAGTCGATGAGGGAGGGAAGTAAGGTTGTAAGGTTAGGGAGACTGGTGTGGAAAGGAGCGAGATAATTGGGAAGCCAAGTGAAGAGGGAGTGAGGAAAAAATTGAAGAGAAATGGGGAGTAGGGCAGAGAAAAAGAGGAAAATAGGAAAGTATGGGATAGAAATAAAGAAAACGCGGTTGAAACACAAGAAAAACAGGAAAGAGAGAAAAAGAAAATGTGAAAAATCAAAGCAGACAAGGAAAGGAAGTAATGAATATATACGAAGAGAAAAATAAAGAAAGGAAATAATAACGAGATGAATGAAAGGAAAACAGGTCGAGAGAGAATCAGAGAGAAGGGAAGGAAGGAAGGAAGGAAGGAAGGACAAGGAAGGAAGGGAGGGAGGAAGGAACAATGTCGCTTTCGTCTCAATATTTCATCTCCCTGTCTGGCATTATTTTATTTTTACCTTTTCGTGTTTTGTCGTCTAGAAATAAAATCTGATATATAGTTGTTGTTGTTGTTGTTGTTGAAGTTTCTCAAGCTGTCTGACCGAGCAGCCCCGTGATAATGTAGTTGTTTACAGCATTATTATATTTTCATGACACCTATTCCCCTTCCTTCCCCATTATTCCCATTTTAGTGCTCCCCATTTCCACACCTTTCATTCATTCCCACTCCCATCACCTCACCACCCCCACACATACACCCCTTCTCTCCTTCCCCATTCTCAACCCTCCTCCCCTTTCTATCACCTCACCCCCCCCCCCCACACACACATACACCCTTCTCCCCACCATCTCCCCTTCCCCACTCCACCATCCCCCCCTTTCCCCTGGTGAGCCTGAACCCAATGATACCCTCCCAGTCAATAAAGTCGACATCATCAATCACTGTGAACGGAAAATAACACTTACACCTCTACGCCATGCTCCCCTACTCAATCCCTCTCTTCCCCCCACTCACTGCTTTCCCTCACTCATTCACCCATTCCCTCCCTGTGTCACTCTCTCACTCCCTGTCTGTTTCCCTTACTCACTCTCTGCCTCACTCACTCACTCCTTCCCTCTCTGTCTACTGGGGGTGGGGGTGACGGAAATGTGTAGTGTTGTGTGTGTCTCTGTGGGAGGGTGTGGTTGGTTGTGAGGGGTGGGGTGAAGTGAGGGAGAGGGGAAGTTGTAGAGTGTGTATTCCGGAGAGGGGTGTGAGCGGTTGAGAGGCGTGTGAGGTGTGTGTGTGTGTGAGAGAGAGAGGTGAGTTGTGAGGAGTGTGTGGTGTGTGTGGTTGTGAGGTATATGGCACTGTGACGAAGAGTTTAGTGTTCACAATAACAAAGTCGCACCTGCTCTCCTCTCTCTCTCTCTCTCTCTCTCTCTCTCTCTCACAGACCGACCATCATGACGGAGTACAGGGCAAAACTTCGACTTGGAAATGAGTAACGACACAAGTTGGGGGAGGGAAGAAGAAATGTGCTTACCGGTTCGTACCCTGAGTTCTGCACTACTGACTGACTGACTGACTGACTGACTGTTTGTTCCCTTCCCTCTCTTTGTAAGTATGTACAGTCATGCCCAAATAATACGAAACGAAATATAATAATCTCTGGTGTAAATAGTGAGCAAAAATAATGAATTACTGACCAATAACAATTAAATTCACCGGTTAATTCATCATATTACATTAAGGGAAGTAACCTTTGTGAGTAAATTGGAGTCAGCGTAGGCCTACCAAACTCACCTATACAACACATATCCTGTATAATTTCATATGGAGGGGTTGTGTTTCCAGGTATAGTTTGGAGGAATCAGTAGCCTTCCAATTCCAGTGTCCAGTGAAATACTTGGGCATAACTTGGTAAGGAAATACATCACATCATCTTAAGTGCTCTCTACAGTATAAAAATCTAAATATTGATACCCACCATTAATTTCACCATAACGATTTATGCTCTGATAAATTGGTAACATTCATTTCGATAGAGAAATATATATATATAAGTTTGGACCCTCCCATCTCATCGCCCCCCCCCCTCCCAACTAATACTATACTATATATATATAATAAAAACAAATTGCATACTCGTACACACATAGACAGTGATGCCAAATTCGCGGGTTGGTATATAATGCGACAGACTGTGTAAAGCCTCGTGTTCACTATATAATAATTCACTGTATAGGTATATATTCAGTGTTGCCAATCAGTGGTTCAGAATTTATTTTCGCCTCTTTTCCTATTCACTTCTCCCTTCCCTTTTTTTTTTTTACATAATTCTCCACCCTTTTTCATTTGTCCCCCCTCTTCATTTCTCCCTATCCCTAGCTCCTTTCACTTTCCCTTCATTCGTTTTCTTCTCAATTCTTACTATCCTCCTTTCGTTTTCTCCTCCTCAATTCTTACTATTCATCCTTTCGTTTTCTTCTCCTCAATTCTTACTATCCCTCCTTTCATATGACCCCTCGCTCGTTCTTACCCCTTCATCTCTAGCTCTATCTCTCTCTCTCTCTCTCTCTCTCTCTCTCTCTCTCTCTCTCTCTCTCTCTCCCCTTTTCTTCCCCTTCTCCCCAAATCACCCCCACAGTTTCCAATTCTGGGGCACATCTTTCTGTTATTGTCCCCTCTCTTGTCCCTTTTCATTTATCCCTTCCTATACCCCTATAACCAACCCCTACCGCTTCTTATTTTATCACATGCTATCTCCCCTTTCTCATATATTTTCTCCCTTTCTCTTCTCTACCTTTTCTTTTCCCTTTTTCTTTTCTACCTTTCCTTCTCGTTTTCTCTTCTCTACCCTTCTTTCTCCTTTTTCTATTCTACCCTTCCTTCTATTTCTCTTTTCTAACCTTCCTTCTTCCTTTCTCTTCTCTCCCCTTCCTTCTCCCTTCCTCTTCTCTCCCCTTCCTTCTCCCTTTCTCTTTTCTACCTTTTCTTCTTCTCTTTTCTACCCTTCTTTCTTCCCTCTCTTACCTAATTACTTACTTACTCGAACCCTTCCTTTCTTTCTTACTTGTCTACAGCCCTCTCCTTCTCTCTCTCTCTTTCATTTCCCCTTCCTTCCTTCTCTCCCCTCTGTTTCTCATTTCCCATCCCTCTTCTCTCATTTCCCTTCTTTTTCCCTTCTGTCATACTCCTCTTCTCTACCTTCTGTCTCTCATATTCCTTCCTACTCCTCTCTCACTTTCCCCTTCCCTCTCCTCTGCTGTCTCTCTTTCCCCCTTCCCTCTCCTCTCTCTCTTTCCCCTTCCCTCTCTCTCTCTCTCTCTTTCCCCTTCCCTCTCCTCCTCTCTTCTCTCTCTCTTTCCCCTTCCCTCTCTCTCTCTCTCTCTTTCCCCTTTCCTCTCTTCTCTCTCTCTTTCTCGTTAAGGGCCACCAATGACAAGCTTGATTGGGCCAATTAAGACTTATTGCACACGGGTAAGCTACAGGGAGGTGAGGGGAGGAAGGACAGGTGAGGGGAAATGAGGCGAGAAGGTGGAGATGAGGAGAGGTGGAGGTGACGGGAAATGAGGAGGAGAGGTGAGGGGAAATGAGGTGAGAAGGTGGAGATGAGGTGGAGAGGTGATGAGAAATGTGGAGAGGTGAGGGGAAATGAGGAGGAGAGGTGAGGAGAAATGAGGAGAGGTGATGAGAAATGAGGAGAGGTGAGGGGAAATGAGGCGAGAAGGTGGAGATGAGTTGGAGAGGTGATGAGAAATGAGGAGAGGTGAAGGGAAATGAGGCAAGAAAGTGGAGATGAGGAGAGGTGAAGGTAAATATGGAGAGAGAGAAATAGAGAGAAATAGAGAGAGAGAGAGAGAGAGAGAGAGAGAGAGAGAGAAAGAGAGAAAGAGAGAGAGAGAAATAGAGAGAGAGATAGAGAGATTTTAATTCAGTATAAGCCAAAGTTACCACTGAAAAGAAACAACCAATATGAACAAAGAACGTGTGATGAACAAAAAATGTGCATAATAAACAAAGAAACATGTATGATGAATAAAGAATGTGTACGATGAACGAACCACATGAATAAAGAACGTGTATAATGAATAAACAACGTGTATGATGAACAGAGAACGTGTATATTGACACATGTTTGTATGATCACTTGCAGAACACATACACACATACATGCATAAACAAATATACAGGTACACACACACACACACACACACACACACACACACACACACACACACAACACAACAACAAAAACACACAACAACAGCAACACACAACAACCACCAAATCATCAACCCCCTGTTTCGTGGCATAATTTGGAGGAATCATCAGATGGTCCAAGTTTACCATTCACACTATTATATTATTAGCCTCCACAACAAGCCACTCCATGCAGCCAAACCAACCAACCAACCAACCCCCACCTCGCCCCCTGAATAATATATGTGCTGGCCTAAAGCTGCTGGTCTTCCTGTGGGTGCTAATGTGTTGGTGGTGCTGGTGGTGGTGGTGGATGTTGTTATTGTTGTTGTGGTGTGTTGTTTTTGTTGTTGTTGTTGTGTTGGTGGTGGTGGTGGAGGTCGTTGTTGTTTTGGTTGTTGTTGTGGTGGTGGTGATTGTGGTAGGTATGGAATTAGGGTGGTATAGTGATGGTGGTGATGGTGATTGTGGTAGGTATAGGTATACATATAGGTAGGTAGGTAGGTGGGTGTTAGTAGTGGTGATGGTGATGGTTAGGAGGGAGGGAGGGAGGTCTTAGTGTTTGAGATGTTGGTAGTGTTGTTGTTGTTGTTGTTGTTGTTGTAATGTGGATGGGCAGTGACTGTTGTAATGGTAGGTATATAGTGGTTACCGTGCATAGTATAATAACAGGAATGGTGAATCGAAAACAAAAACAAGATTATTTTTTCCTTATTATGTTTTCTTTAATTTTGATGTGGGTGGAGTGGGGGGTGGGGGGTGGAGTGGGGGGGGTAGGGGGGGGGGGGTCGAGTATGTGGTGGTGGTGGTGGTGGTGGGATGGTTCGAGTTGACAGCCTGGCCCATGCAGCCGCAAACGGTAAATAAATCCTGATTGGGTAAACTGGCGGGAAGTGGGTTATATTGTCCATCAGGAGACAAATATTGGGCGGGAGGGAAGGAAGGAGAGGGCGGGGAAATTGTGACGTCACCACCTGCAAAAGTCAACATATGTCCGAATTTCAAGAGGCGTCTAGACTGGACTTACGGACTTTTTCACGCTCGACAAGTGTGAAATAATAATAATAATAATAATGATAATAATAATAATAATAATAATAATTAATAATAATAATAATAATAATAATAATAATAATAATAATAATAATAATAATAATGATAATAATAATAATAATAATAATAATAATAATAATAATAATAATAATAATAATAATAATAATAATAATAATAATAATAATAAAAATAATAATAATAAAAAAATTGGTGTCGTAGCCCCTCCACCACGCCCTGATATCATAAAATGGCGGGTAATCAGGACGGGGAAGGGAAAAGTGGAGGGAAATTTGGGTTCGTCAGCTTGGAGAGAAGTCATTAAGGTGAGGAGGAAGGATGGGGGGAGGTAGGGAGGGAAGGATGGAAGGAGGTAGGAAGGATGGAGAAAGGGAGTGAGGGAGAGGGGGAGGGTAATAAGTATGGTGGCGAGAGAGATGCTGGAAGGAAAGGAAGAGAAGTGGTGATGAGGGAAGCAGGGGAGGGAGGAAGGAAACTTTAGGTTGAAAGAAAGCAAAGAGGACAGAGAGAAGAAAGAAGAGACATACGGTACAAGAAGGAAAGGATGGAAGAAAAAGGGATAAATACCGGGATTGTAAGTGGAAATTTATAATGAAGAAAGGAAGGAAGGAATGAAGGCAGGGTGGAATGAATGAACGAAGGAAGGAAGGAAGGAAAGAATGGATGGAAGGAAGGAAGGGAGGAAGGCAGGGTGAAATAATGAAGGAAGGGAAGGAAAGAAGGAGAGGTTGGAATGAAGGAAGAAAGGAAAGGAACGAGAAAATAGAGAGGAAACTAGGGAAAATAAAAAGAATAGATAAAAAGAGAGGGTATGAGAAGAATACAAAAGAGGAGACACTGCAGAAGAAGAATAACAGGTCAACCAAGGAGGAAAATATTATATTATGTAAGAATTAAAAATATATAAAGAGAATGAAGACGAATAATAATAAATACAGAAGGATGCAATGAAGGTTAAGTAAAAATAAAACGTAGTATAAAGAAACTAAAAGAATTGGATATCCAGACGAAAAGGAGAGAGAGAGAGAGAGAGAGAGAGAGAGAGAGAGAGAGAGAGAGAGAGAGAGAGAGAGAGAGAGAGAGGGGAAACAGACACGTGGAGATAATTAAAGAGAGAGATACGTGAGATGACACTGCAGGAGGGAGAAAGGGAGGACAGATGGGAGAAGAGAAGAGAAGAGGGTGAGGCGTAGTGAGGGAGAGGAAAGAAAGTGACGGAAGGGAGGGACAGGGAGTTACATAGAGTTACATAGAATCACAGACCACAACAGACCTTACGGTCCACACGGGGTGATCTGATTAGAAGGTTACTGGTAGAGAATGAATATCTCCCCAGTGATAGTCGTAGGTAAGAATAGCAAAGTAGAAGGCTCTCTCCCCACCCTCCAATCCCTCCGGCCTGAGCCGTACTGGAAATAAAGTTAGGAGTCAGAACCTTGTGGAGTTGGTAGAGAAAACTCCACAAGGAAATTTTATAGGAAAGATAGAAAGTAGTTGAAATTTGGCTAACTTGCCACCTGCAATGGGCAAAAAATTATTCATTAGTAAACATCGAAAGTCGGGGATTAGATGCAAGGTGTTTATCAAGGCGACGTTTGAAGCTATCTACTGTGTTACATTCTATTACGTTACGGGGAAGCCCATTCCATAAGTTGACGACTCGGTTAAAAAAGAAATTCTTGGATTCGTGTGAGTTAAAAGATTTACCTATGATTTTACAGCCATTACCTCTCGTGTAGTTTGATTGATCGATATTGAAATATTTGTTGCAGTCCATATTGTCTATGCCTTTGATTATTTTGAATACCTGGATTAAGTCGCCTCTCAATCTACGTTGTGCTAATGGGAATAGATTCAATTCATTTAGCCGCTCTTCATACGTTTTGTTTCGTAGACATGGTATCATTTTAGTAACTCTACGTTGGACTCGTTCCAATTTTACTATATCTTTCTGGTAGTACGGGCACCAGGCTTGGACACAATATTCCATAAGGGGACGGACCAAGGAATTATACAAAGTGAGGATTGTGTCTTTGGACTTATACTCGAATGCTCTGCCAATAAAGCCGATAGTTTTATTTGCTTTCTTAATTACTTCCGTACATTGCTGACTGGGTTGAGACATGAGAAAAGAGAGAGAGAGAGAGAGAGAGAGAGAGAGAGAGAGAGAGAGAGAGAGAGAGAGAGAGAGAGAGAGAGAGAGTGTGTGTGTGTGTGTGTGTGTGTGTGTGTGTGTGTGTGTGTGAGGGAAGGAGGAAAAGAAAGAGAGGAGGGTAGAGGGAGGGTTCACCACAATACCAAAACAGCTCTTACGTTAATTATGTTTGCGTGGCTTGATTAAGTCGCCCGATTCTGATATTTACCAAGACGGCGTCACCACGAGAGAGAGAGAGAGAGAGAGAGAGAGAGAGAGAGAGAATGTGCTGGTGTTGGTGGTGGTTGTATAGTGAGGGTAGAGTGGTGATGGTGGTAGTGGTGACAGTAGAGAGTAGTGGTGATGGTGATATTTGTACGTGAATAGTGATGATGGTGATGATAGATAGAGAGGAGAGAGTAATGATGATGATGATAGTGAGGATAGGGTGGTGGTGGTGGTGATAGAGGAGAGAGTATAGATGGTGAATTGTGATCATGGTGCACACTCTCTCCACACGTGCACTAACCTAACACGAGAGAGAGAGAGAGAGAGAGAGAGAGAGAGAGAGAGAGAGAGAGAGAGAGAGAGAGAGAGAGAGAGGCCTACTGTAGTGTATATCATTAGTCATCAAGTCTGCCCTCGGTAATATGTTAGTTTAGGACACCACGCCAGAACATGTGTGTGTGTGTGTGTCTGTGTGTGTGTGTGTGTGTGTGTGTGTGTGTGTGTGTGTGTCTGTGTGTGTGTGTGGTGTGCAAGAAAAATATATCAGGTTATGTATGTATGAATGAATGTATGTATGTGTATATTATTTTTATCTATTTACATTTTACAGGGTCGGTCACTGTTGCTGCAAATTTGTTACCGCGTTGGAAATCACACACACGAATAATGGAGGCTAATGTATTCATGGATAGGAATTAGTGGGGTCAGTGTGTGTGTGTGTGTGTGTGTGTGTGTGTGTGTGTGTGTGTGTGTGTGTGTGTGTGTGTGTGTGTGTGTGTGTGTGTGTGTGTGTGTGTGTGTGTGTGTGTTAGCGGATTGTGAAGGTTTGTGTTACTTGTTTTTTTGGTGTTTAATATTTTGTAATGTATGTTGTACCTTATTTGTGTTAATTTCTGTGTTGTTAATAATGTAATTATAATGTTAAAATTACTTTATCTTTCTCCATGTCCTTAAGTTATACAGATGTTGCAGTGGGAACTATAAACCATTCACTCTTCCATCTTAAATCTAGTGTTGGGTAAAGTCATGGTCTAATGTACTGCAACACCTTCCAATGAGATGGCTTCGAAAAATTATCCGAAACTATAGCTGTTGGTGTGTGCAATTTTGGTTCATAAAATTAATTCAAATAGCTCGCTTTTATTCACCAGGTTGCAGTACATTAGACCATGACTTTACAATCTCTGGGCATCACCAGTACAGAATTGGAATAACAAACAAGTACGTTGGGTGTAACAGGACAAAAAAAATAAATGAATAAATAAAAGAAGATAACATAAGTGAGCGCTGGCCACAGACTGAGTGCACTTGGTAAATATGTATTGTGTGCCTGATCCCCCCCTCACCCTCCTCACCCCCCCCACCCCCAACGTCATGGCGACACTGACCCTGCAATACTCTGCAATTCCGTAAATATTGCATGCCTTTCCCATCACAGCAGTAGCCAGACTTTAAATTATTAACGATGAGCGGGTGGGAAAGGGGGAGAAAAGAATGGATATGTGTGAACAATTATTATACATCCTTGGTGCAGATTATTTTGTTTACATAGAGAGAAAAAACGGAGACGACTGCGAGAAAACGGGAACTTTAAATCTTTTCGTTAATTTTTGGTGTGTACGCAGAAGGAAAAGTAATTGAGAATCCAGGTGTGAATGGAAATGACATTATTCTTTTGTTTTATTATTATTATTATTATTATTATTATTAAACGGCAAGTTACTGATCATTAGGTGTTCGTTGAAAATCAGAAGCTAAAAATAATTCAAAACCTATTCAATACAATACAAACTTTATAATAGCATATTCTCTCTCTCTCTCTCTCTCTCTCTCTCTCTCTCTCTCTCTCTCTCTCTCAGTAACCGGAAAGAATGTAAGATAAGATAAGAAGGTAGTTAAGAATACAATTAGCCACGTGGTCACGACTTGAGGAAACAGTAACTGATACACACACACACACACTAAAACTAACATACAATACCCGACACACACTTAAACTTATACCCCTTACATCTTTAATTACGTCTTCTATACACACTTAAAAATTATATCTATTACACTTTCATTGACACCCCTATACACTTTCATTTACACTCCTATACACTTTCATTTACACTTTAATTTACATCCCTACACTTTAAAGTATATACTTAACATACACTATAACTTATACTTAATACACTCTTTAATATATATCTCCTTACATATTTTAATAAACATCTCTTACACACTTTAATTTATACTCGATTCACACTTCTAAATAAACAACCCCAACCACGTCTTTCCTTTTAGAATAATTACCAGCAGACAGCAGTGAACCATTACTAACCCTAAGGAGTGTATCAATCACTGTCTGTCCTTCAATGAACCTCAGGGTGACATATATAAAAGTAATTATCGTCATTACTCTTACAATAGATTCCCCGTATTGATCATCATGAATATTAGCTACTAGCATTCACGGAACAGTATATATAATGAATGAACGTAAGTGATGTGAATAATGAGGCCAACCAACTCCATTTGTTTGCTGATAATAATAACCTACTTAGTAATGTAATGGATATTGATAGTCATGGGCTAGATGGAAAGGAGAGACACAGAGAATGTTATTAGAAGTGGTGGTGGTGATGGTGGTCGATTGGTTTGAATAGTAGTAGTATCATAGTTTAGTGGTTAGCAATGATTGGACTACTGTATACTCCGGAAATACTCCTAATCGTCTATCCAATCCATCTCTACGAATATACCTACATAATACCCACTCATCCACAATACATCATAACGAGAAAACCCAGCGAATACCCACCAACACAAGATAACTCAGCAAACGTCCCTCACTCACCACCACAACACGCCTACAGTAAACAAACTCAACGAGGCCCTAAGACCACCGACGGACGACCCCCTCCCATGTCCCCACCCCTCAGTGCCGCACCCTGGTAGACTCTTCCCCTCCTCCCGCCCCTTGAAGCAGACGTAACTAATGGTGGTGGTGAGGAGGGAGAAGTTTCCATCCTCGCGTTCATAAATCCTTGGAAGCTGTGAGGGAACGAACTGTGAGAGAGAGGGAAACAGATAGAGAAAGGCAGATAGGTTAGATACAGACAGTCAGACAAACAAACAAACTGAGACAACCAAGTTACCAGACGGTCAGACCAGTAAGTGTAACGCAAATCATGACAGATAACAACTTTAAAATACCTCAATTTACACCCAGCAGGCTGTGAAAGTCTGCAGGTACATACATGCAACCACCTTTCACTCATTAATTTCGCCAAGGAATATACACAGTATAAAAAAAACACGAATCCAGATCCCTCCAAAAACGAAATCCACACATGACATTTCATGTAATTCTGCTAACAAATGAACAGATGTTAAAGACAAAGGAGACATATAAACCCGAGCCAAAAGTATAACCCGTCAGCAGAAATAATAATCACAAATATTTACACTAATTCGTTATCTAAAAGAGGTGAAAATAAGAAAAGGTGGCGTGACGAGAAAATATCAGAGCAAGAGAGGAAAATAATTATAATGGATGGAAAAGTGGCGGCAGGATAGACAAGGAGACTACGAGAGCCGGAGGAGAATCGGCGGGAGGAGAAGGTGTTTGTCGGAGGGCCCAGAAATCTTCGCCTGATCCTCAAAATTGTTTCTCGGATTTGCAAAATTGGTTGTCGAGACGTGAGGGACTCGTGGGGGAGGAAATCTCTCCTATTTACCCAGCTCATCCGTCCACACGTATACCTACCTGCCTGTTACCCAACCCTCACAAATGTTTACTGCAAGCAACACCCACCTAACCACTGATAAAACTTATATGCGTAACAGAGTATTATTATTTGAACTTTCTCCATAATGTTTTCAAGAGAATGCGTTTTGCGTTTCTTCGTCCCTTCAAACTTTGTTGCATGAGATGAATAATACAAAACTTGGTGCAGGGCATAATTTTATATTAAGAACTTGTGATAAATGTATTCAGTGTTCTTGGACAGGTTTATGATAAATATACTGTACTTGCAATGTGACAGATGCACTAAGACCTTGGCGTGTGTAACATTATGTATTTAGAACTTAGTTGGTTGGTGTATGACAAATAAACGTGTGTACCAAGTCTTGTACTGGGTGTATGACAGAGTGTTGGCAATACTGTGGGTGACAACATCAAAGTTGTCCCCATGGCAACCGACGGCAGGGAAAGGGCACTCAGAGGCAGAGACGTGATCTGATACAAGTACTGGGGGAGAAGGTGGTGGTGGTGGTGGTGAACAGACTGAAAGAAAGAGATTATGATGACGTTGGCGTAGTAGTGGAGTGGTATGTTGTGATATAACTGTGGTGGTAGGGATGTGTAACAAGTAATGAGTGTGTGTGTGTGTGTGTGTGTGTGTGTGTGACAGGGTACGGTGTGCAGGTGGAGAGTGTTATGGAAGGGAGAGGAAGAGCCGTGGGAACTGACCAAAGATGAGAGGGAGTCATTCAGTTTGTGTGTGATGTTGTTGGGTGTCTGTCCGACTCATCTTCATTCCATATTTCCCACACTATACTTCATCCTCCTGTCAACCTTTTTCAATATTTTGTCTCTTCTGTCCTGTCTTTCTCACTCTCCACCCTTGAATACCTCCCCCCAGCCTCACTCATAAACCTCAGCTCCCGTCTCTCTCCCTCATTCCCTGCCTCACTGCTCTGTATCTCCTCCCAGCCTCACTCCATATCCTCTTCTCCGTCTCTCTCATTCCCTGACTCAGTACCTCCTCCCAGCCTCCCTCCTCTTCCTGTGCCCTGTCTCTCTCATTCCCTGCCAGCCAGCCTCCCGACGCAGCTGTCAGCCTTCGAGCTTCCCCTGCGCCGGGCGAGAGATGTAATCGCATTACACGCACGGATTTGCATATGTTCTGCCAGTCTTTTGCTTGCTTGTTCGTTTGCTTGCTTGCTTGCTTGTGTGTGAGTGTGTGTGTGTTATTTTCCAGGAACAGTTAAATCTCTCTATCGCAAACACACACACACACACACAGACAACAGCTGCGTTCATGTTGATGGTAGTGTGGGCGAGGGATGACCAAACAAGGCGAGGTCATCACTTTACCACCCCTATCATTATGTCCAGGGAACTCTACACTCTGTCTGGGGGGGGGGGGAAGCATAAGGGGATGGTGGTGGGTGTGGGTGTGTGGGTGTGCAAGTCATCAACAATGATCTTTAGGGGACCATATATTGTCTCTATCGGGAAATGGGAGGGTTAGGGTTACCTCCAGTCTGCATGTGCTACAAAACGGACGGGTATCTTACTCGTAAACAAGATTATAAGTGAAGGAAAGTAACCTGTGATAGACGGGCCAGAGAGACCTTCAATTGATCGTGTAATAATAAAAGTGTCTGTTTACCTTCCCACAATCCATTTACCTACCCACAATCTACCAACATTGGCGCCATTTACCAACTCACAATCCATCTACTGTACATTGGTGCCATTTACCTATACCCATAATCCATCTACTGTCAATTGGCAACATTTACCTATACCCATAATCCATCTACTGTACATTGGTGCCATTTACCTATACCCATAATCCATCTACTGTCAATTGGCACCATTTACCTACCCATAATCCATCTACTGTATACATTGGCACCATTTACCTACCTACAATCCTTCTCCTGTACATTGGCACCATTTACCTACCCATAATCCATCACCTACTCATTTGCGTGCCATCTGAATCACAATAATCGATTCACCGGGTGTGTACACAAGAAGGCCACAGCTATAGTATATCAGGTTTGTTGGTGTGTGTTCTACAATGACTATACAGGGTGTCGAGTCACTTCAAGCTATTACAAGCCTTACTCCCTCTCGCAGTTAGGGTTGGAATCCATTACCTTGCTCGTGCCTACTATATACGTCTATACAATGTAATAATATATGTGTAACTGTCATGGAGGTTATGGGTGTATAGATGAGGTCAACCACAACACACAACAACAACAACAAGGTCAGATCAACGTGGAAGTGAAGAATATTGGCTACTTGTGTAAATATTTCTGTTGTGGGCGAACTCGACAATCTATGCCATGAAACAAGAATACCTCAGTGTAGGAGTAGATGGTGATCTGTTTTGTGACATTGTTTGGAGGAATCGATTACCTTCACTGTAAACTCTTGATACATAATTTCTGACCAGGGGATCTACGAGCTCTACGTCCTCTCCCCTCAATACCTGAATTTCATAATATGCTAAAATATATTCGTGACTACATTAATGGTCATCCTTAATTAATTCCTTCCTTAACTTTGCTCTCAGTGCCTCTCTCTCTCATGTAAAAAAAAAATAGTCTGTAGTTTTTTAAGGGGACAGACAGTACATATCTTCATCAAAAAGTTCCTCCAACCCATTTCAAGCAACAGGATACCATTAGTTTCGTTCATCTCGTCTTGTTTCCTGGCATTGTTTGGAGGAATCAAGGCGTTTTAATATACCAAAATACTACTACAGTACTATACCCCTTTAAGGTAATGTTGAGTTTGATATATTCTCGGGTGTTCAAAATATATTAAAATAAACACGATGACGTAACCTTTTATAATGAGCAACCGCAGTTTTCATTAATTATACAAGAGATGAATTTAATTATTAAAATGCAAGCGATTTTACCTGTCAGTTGTGTGTGTGTGTGTGTGTGTGTGTGTGTGTGTGTGTGTGTGTGTGTGTGTGTGTGTGTGTGTGTGTGTGTGTGTGTGTGTGTGTGTGTGTGTGTGTGTGTGTGTGTGTTCTGATACCACTGTTCATTTCTTTTCCGGAGCTTTTACATTTTTTCTCCGCCCTCAGACTTCCGATTTTCATTTCCCTCGCGAGACAAAAGATATTCAGAGAAACGAACGAACGACCCTGACTGAATGTTGATGTTGTTGTTGTTGTTGTTGTTGTTGATGGTGGTGGTGGTGGTGGCAGCTCCGGGAAAACAATGAAACTAAAATACAAAAGATAAAAATAAAATACAAAATAAATAATAATATCTTAAATAAAATCATATACAAACTAGATAAGAATATAATATTAAATAAACATACATAATGTGCAAAATAATAATAATAAAAAATTAAAAAAAATGTTCGGCCTGCCACTCAGAATATTTCCTCTCACCTGCTAACCCCACATCCCCCTCCTTCCCACCCTAAGTCTAATCTAACTAACCTGATTACGTCCCCCCCCCCATGACAAACTAGACCCCCCTACCCCCCCCCCCACACACACACACTAAGCCAGCCACGCCTGTATTGTCGGGAATAGAACTAATTGTCCAAGGGAATACTACCATTATAATATTATGAAAGAAATATATAAATCATGATGTTGACTATAATTATACTGTACGGTGGTTGACGAAATCGAGAAGACTTTATACCCCACCAAAGAGATACCTAAGATGATGATGATGATGTAAAGTCGATAAAAAAAGGAAGACAGTCACGAGAAAAGGAGGAGGGACAACAAGCAGGAAGGTACAGTACAAGAAAGAAGGAAATGTTAAGAGAGGAAAGGAGGATATGACTGGTGTATAAAGAGATGACAAAAACCCTTTAACTAATAGGTAATAATAGGCAATAAATACCTCATATATATTGGGTCCCAACAGGAGAATAAGTGCTTCATATATTTCTTTACAACTCCTCATGATTCTGATTTGTAGTTGATTAAAAGACGATTGGGTACTTTTACCGCTGATTGTGTACACTAATAATAATAACAATAATCATTAATATTATTTTTGTATTTACACAATATCCGTAAATATTCTTATGTTAAAAAAAATATTCACTATTAAACCATCTAAGATTTACACAACCCGTTGAAAAAGTAAATAATAAAAAAGGCACTAAATTGCCAGCCGCAATCTAGATTCATCGTTAGTGGCACAGCAATATCGACCGAAAGATATGGCCCCTTACGTCACAGATTTGCATACCCTTGTTGACTGTGTTTAGATATGCACCCACAAGCGTTAATTTCCAGCGCAAATCAGCTGCAAAAGGAATAATAAACGTTGCTAACATTTACATACATTCACTGGCCAATCAGCAATGCATATCAACGAGACCTGGTGTAGTTTTATTGCCAGTTATATATTTTTCCTTTTACTTTTTCTGTTGTACTCATTGACAGCTCCCTCTGACGTAAGCTGGCCGAACTTGGGCATGAGAGAGAGAGAGAGAGAGAGATGCGGACGGTCAATAAATACAGGGAAAGGTAGCGTGAGAGAGAGACAGACCAGTGAAAGAGGAACATATCAAACAGCATAAGATATACAGACAGACACACAAACAGACTAAGGAAGAGTACGGAGATATACCTTTTCACCCTCAAATTAAAATTAAAACATGTCAAGTTTAATTTAAAAGAACTGAAGTTTCCTGCTTATTCATTTTTATTTACTGTACAATGAATTCATGTTATGTTAAATTAAAATTAACTTATTTTAAATTAAACTTCAGGTGCTTTAAAATGAAGTCAAGTTGTTTTAATTTGAACTTCAGTTATTTTAATTTGAGGGTGAAAAGAACAGAGAGCTGGGTGGTGTATGTTAATTAAAACCGGATTAAATGTTTACCCACACCTTGTCACACACACCATCTACCATGCCCAGCCAGCCCTTCCCTACCTTGCCCTCTACCATGGATACACACATAAATCACTGGATAGAGACACGTTTCTTTTGCCCCAGATTGTACACTACACCTTGTTAGTTGGGATCACAGTACCCTCTCTCCTCGTCCCACTAACTCAGTCCCCCTCCTTCACCCCCACCCTCGTTCCCTTTCGGCACCCCAACCAAGCCCCCCTTCGATACCCTTAGCACCCCTCGTTACTGGCCCCCCCCTCCCTCGTCCTTCTTCGTTACCCCCCCCCCCCCCTTCCTCCCTTCGTTACGGGCTAAATGACGAGGTGGGCATCACGGGGCGCGATCTCTATGCATTTTCCTCTCTCTTGGGGGTCTGGCATATAACAAGTGTTGAGGGACGGGATGACAAGGGTGTCTGGGACCTCATTAAGCGGGTATAGTAGTGTTGGTAAACCTGGAGCAACGGATTCCTCTAAACTATCCAAGGCAACAGGCCACCTTTATTTTTGTTCATCTGGTTCCGTTTCCTAGCATACTTTGGAGGAATCAATGCGCGCCATTTTACCAAAAGTATCTATCCTCTAAAGGGCGTTGTGTGTAGAGGGCGTCTGCTTATTATAACAAAGAAAAGTAGCTTGAAGATTCATGATGTAAATCTTAGCTTAACGTACTGGTAACAAATTTTAGTTGATTATGCATAGCTAAAAGAGTACAGTACAAGTCTGAATTCAGTATGTGTTACTTTATTAAAACAACCTGTGTCAGGAAACAAGGTGCCTCAATAAAGGAGTTCGTTCTTTTACATCAATTTGGAGAAAACCGTAGCCCTTCAATTTGAGGGGTTAATACACTTTTAGTACGTTAGAGCGCCTTGATTCCTCCAAAATATGCTAGGAAACAGGACCAGATGAACAAAACTTATGGTGACCTGATGCTTGAAATAGTTTGGAGGAATTAGTCAGTTTCTCCAGATTTACCAACACTGTACAGTACTATCCCCTGAATTAACCACAAGACACTACCCTGTGAATGACATCCATTTCTTGTGACATACCGCTTGGCAGCCTGGGTGCAGGGGAGAGAAATGTGGGGAGGGAATGGGAGGGGGCAAGAATATACGGCAATCATATATCAACATTAATTAAACACATGTAAGTACTGTATAGTACTGCAAATATATTACCATCGTTATTTACATCACTTTAATTAACCAGGTATAATTCACTTTTTTTATTAAGATGGAGTGATATTGCCATCCCAGCGTCCCCGTCAGCCAAGGCATCGCAAATATAATCTGAGTCTGATTTTCTTTGCCTATTCAGCATCATTGGATAAGCTTCTTATTAAGAGTCTAAGCGAGAATCGTGGATTTAAGATTTCTTTACAAGCTTTTTTTATAATTTAATCCGACCTTTTCAGAAGTACTGTACGTCTACTATAAGCGTAATATAGTAGTGTACTTTTATTGTGATTCAAAGTCACTATATCACTCATCCGTTTATCTCATACTAAGCGAATCGACAGAGACCTGTTTTACGAAATTAAGCACCATTTTATCCCTGTCAAGCCATTCCATCCATTTTCACATCTTTATGTAACACACGGCACTGCAGCAGTAGCAGTATTTAATGTGTGATTAACGATTACCAAAGCACACGGTAATGCTGTCCATGTTCGCTACCAAAAACATCGTGACCAGGTGGACAGATACTTTTTGGTGAGTGTATATAGTTAAATTTACCAACATCCACCAGAGTACATGAATACACCCAAACGCAGTAGCTTTACTTTTCCCTAGCGCCATGACATTTAATATATGACATTCGGTATATTTACAAAACACTGCTGAACTTTTTTTTATGTGTGTGTGTGTGGCTATGACGAACAGGCAGCTGGACAAAAAAAAAAACATCGTGTTTGTGCTGTCAGGTTATTGGACATGGGTTGGTTGGCAGCCGTGGCGCTATTCATACCATGAGACACTCAAAACGTGTGATTCATGAAGTATTCAGGCACGTCAGTTCCCCCTCCCTCCTCCCGTACCCAAGCTGCCTGCCTCTTGAACCCTTACCATTGTCCTGTTCACATTCTCACCCCTCTTCCCTTGTCCTCCCCCCCCCCCCTACCAATGTGACCTACGAGTATATGGATGTTTACCCATAACTTAGAATAAAGGAATGTATACCTACAGTAAACCTCAGTGGACTGTACAGTATACAATATCTATATTCTAGACTAGAAGAATATAGGCTACAATGTAAGCTGTATCGTACCCGTAGGTGAATGTACGGTACAATATTTAGCTGAGCCCAAAAGGAAAGTACATTCAACTAACACCTCAAATATGATGTACTAGACTGCATTCTAAAAATTTGGTGGAGCAAAAAAAAAAATGGTATCGTAAATCTCTACATAATAATAAATACTACTACTACTACTAATAATAATAATAATAACATCTACAGAATCTTTGTTTCAAAGTGACAGGTGGTGAGGCAGGATGACATGAGTATGTGTTCAATGTGTTATCACATTTTTAAACGGTTACGGGGCATATGACCAAGAAGGAATTGCTCTCCTATGTATGGCTGGCAACAAGAATTCTTACACGGGTTATATGGAAATATATGTCATTATTCTGGAGGTACAGCAATGAATAGTCTACCAAATGACTCGGTGATTGCTAAATAACAAAGCTAATAATAATGTTGTATTGCAGTTACGTAGTTACATTTTTTGTGTGATTTAAACCCTCGAAAACAACTGCGTGTGTACGAATTCTTGTGGTCAATAGTACATTATCATAGGATAAAATTAACATTTATGATATGCATGCAAGTAATATCATTCTGATAACTATTGTAAATTAAAAGAAAATGGTTAAGAGCAAGATATACAAATTGCTGGATGAGGATGAGGTCAAGCGTAGGAGAGCATAACAAGAGTAGGAAAAAATACAAGTACATGCAGAAGATTCTGTTTCCCAAGAACACCTCTACTTCTGACATGCAAATAAAGTACAGTATAAGAAAATACAACCTATCTGGAACAGATTCAGATTAATATATCTGACAAAATTATGCTTAAAGCACAACCATTCAAATAAAAGAAATTTAAAAAAAAATACTACTGTGTATAAACTATAATTATAGGAAATTAGCTACTGCAGTGCACAACTCAAGCTGTAGCCACACACCTTACATTAGCTAACCACTTGGTCCATGCTGTAGCTTAACAAGTAAGCACTGCATGCAAACTCGAGCTACCACTTCGGTGTATCAGTAGAAGATTCAGGGCGTCATCAATGAGCAGACCAAGACACACACCTAAAGTAGACAGGTGAAGCACTATGAAATGCAGGCTCCCCAAACCATACAAAATTTTCCACTGCAGACTATATTAGACCAAGATGGAGGGGGTTGGGTAGAGACTGATGTTGGGATGAACCTGGGCTGTTTCTTCAAGACCAGCCTGGAACACGTTACCTCACCTTAATACTGTATATGTATAGGAATTACCTGAATTTGTCTTCCTTTTTCAGACCTTCAACGTTGGTTAAATTTCTTTCAGTTTTCAACAAGCCAGCCACACATACAGTACATATAATAACCTTTTAAAGGAAATAACAGAGTATATCTCAATATTTAAAAAATACTGTACTGTACCCGTCTTTACGTCACACTTCATTACAATACCAAGACACAACCTACCTCATTTGTGGGTGGTTATCAACCAGTCACCCTGGGGAGGAGAGTTACTCCTTTAGAGTGAAGTTAAAATCCCATATAGTACAAAGCCTAACTCTGTGGTTTCTACCACACCCAATCCCATAATGAGGTGTTCACAGGGGGAAGAGAGGCATGTTTAAAAAATAAGTGATACTTAATCTTCGCTTTTTAATGATGGATTTTTAAAATTAAAACTGCATTAATCAATGTTCATCTGGCTATATTTCAATTATTTTTTCACCAGATATGATCAATGCTTTCAAACTTGCAAAAAAATACTGTAGCCTAATCTGAGAATTGAGCGCAAGATGCTGTGGGAGCAGGAAACAAGTTATAATATAAACAACTGGACCTAACTTTTCTCATCATATAAATATAAACCAATCCAAGAGTTCATAATTATGCATACTGTATTCAAGTTATACCATACCAGGTACAATTATATGAATACCATCGGTCAATTTCACAATCAATTAAGGTCTGTTTGTATTTAATTGAATGAAATAAGCTAAATAGGTGTAGTATACTTTAATTCAGGGATAATATATGTAACTGAAAGGTGAGGTGATCATGAGTGACCTACTTGATGAAAGTGGTGAATATGGATTTACTGAACTGCTTGAGAAAAACAAAGACAGAAATGTGCTGTTGGGGATTAAAAGCAAACATACACGAATGACTGTGAAATGGACCGTATACCTCAGGATGATAAGATGAGAGTGATACCGAGCAAACAAACCGGATATGGCAAATGCTGCTTCAAGACGTAATTTTGACTTTTGGTAATGTTTCTTCTGCTTCGTATTCCACTTCCAGTTTTGCCTTACCCCGTTTCTTTATAACTTTCGCTACAGCTTTCTTTTTCTTTGCACGCAATAATTTAGGGGCTTCATCTTCATCATCACCATCATCACTATCATCAAGCACACCACTCTTGTTGGCAATATTTTCAATGTCATATTCTTCATCATCATCCATCATTCTGCTGTTGCTGGCATCATTTTCACCATCTTCACTGTCCAAGTCGATATCTGCACCCTTGTTTACTGCATTAGCCGCATCCTGATAAAAAATAATAGTTTATTTATTTATTTTTTTTTATATATGATCCGACACTGGACATAGGCTTAATCAAGCCCGTTATCGTGGCCCAGGTAAACTGATGTTCACACACACACACGTCACGACTTCCGAACCGGTACCCAGCCACAGAGAGGGAAGTGAGGGTGATTCCCAAATACTGCAGCTGTTATGGTACCAGCGAGGGTGTTTTACAACGTTCGGTGGCCTTATAGTTAGTGCCTGATACTCAAATCGGAAGAGTAAATATTCTCAGGCCCTCACCTGAGAGGATCGATCTCCCGACCTCTAGGGTATGAGTCCAGAACACTAACCACTCGGCCACCTCCCCTACAGAGTAACAGTATGTAACTGCCAGAATACTAATACAAAATGCGTCCAAAAAATTATATCCAGATGAAGACTAAATCAAAAGACCCTCCAGGTTACTTAGCTTTCTTATTCTTCCCTTTCACAACTTTCCTACATATTATTCTAGTCACCTATGCACCATTAGAAATCTTCTCTCTGTTATCCTTAATTCTTTTCAAGTGTCCACATCATCTTATGTATAGGTACTTTCTTTTGAACAACTTGATCCCTTCACCAGTCCTCGCCAATTCATTTCTATACATATTTGTACTGTTACCCATAGTCATATCTAAAATAATGTTTACATTTTAATAATCAGAGAATTATATCTACCCTAGGAGCAGAAACATTTAGTATACATTACTTTGTTCATCTCAATAATCACCAATAAAGGAAGGTACAGTACAGTACAGTACTATATAATCACCTGACCAAACTGCTAATGATTCTTCATAACTTTCTGGAGGTAAAGATGAGGAACTGAGAATATCAAAGTTAAAATTTACATTCCTGGAATTTTTTTTAACTAAAGTTCTAGTTAGTCTAAAGTTGTTGTTGATGTTCCCCCGGGGTCTAAAGTAGAATATTGCTGTTACTAAAAATAATAATAATATTAAGTACCATACCTCGAGATCTATATCATCTTCATCACTTTCTTCGAAGTCTCCAACAAATTCACGCTCTGCATCACTGTCATCATCACTAGTCTCCTGTAAAAAATTATCAATTGTCTATGAATAGCTAAATATTTTTACATATACCCAGTAAGTATTAATGGGTAATGTTCAGTACTATGGTACAGATACCTTTGACAAACTGTTAAACAAGCGACTACATGACAAAGCAGGGATTTAAACCTTGTGTTTTCTCAAATAATAACCTAACACTCTACAAAACATGTAAACCTTCAGTTCCTTACCATTTCTTGTTGTTCTTCAGCCACAACTTCTCTCTCCAGCTGAGCCTCCACATCCTCATCTGTTTCCACCTCTTCTCCTCTCTCTTCTTCAGCTTCCTCTTCAAATTCACTCTCTTCTTCAGATTCTTCATCAACATTTACATCAAATGCTTCAGTTGGGAAGTTATAAATCCGCTCATACTGATGAAAAACGAAAAACAGAAAAATGCATATTAATGAATATCTTAAGATATAAACAAGTATATCTCCCTACTACTTATCCAATCCATTATAATATTCTAAAGGAAAATAACTAGAAAATCTCATCAACCAGGAATCAAGCATTAAACTGCCTGGAGATACTCAAACACTATTATTTTAAATTTGTCATCATCCCTGATGACGTATCAGCATCTCATGAGTATATAGTGTTTATCCAACAAAAATTTGTGCAAGCAACTTGAGGACTTGACACCACTTTACAGAAAAAACTGGTCCATTGTTATATATGATCCAATAATTTTGGTCAGTAGTTAGACACAAGCTACAGATAAACTTCTGTTAATGCAGTTATTTACCCATTGGAGTCGATAAACAATTCAACAAAATATAAACTTACAGTTCCATCCTTCAGTCTCTGAAGAAGTTGCTTTTCAATGGCATTATCTAATCTGGCAGCAATGAGGGCCTTCTCTTCTTTTCTCCTGGTTCGCACCTCATTTCTCTTCTGTAGGGGAATTATTTTCTTCCTGAAATGGGAATGTAGGAGTGAATGCATGGTCATTGGTATTAGTGAAAAATAGTTACAAAGAGGGTAAGGAATGGAAATTAATGAAACAAAAGAATTAGTACATGATAGAAACTAATGGAAGGCATTTGCATGAAAACTATAGGCATGAGTACTAACCACTTTGCATTATATTGGGCTTAAAAGTTTAGATTCCTTCTCAGTTCATCATCTTGCATGACATAGATTTTGTGTTATGGATGAAGTAAATCTGTTTAGATGATGAAAATCATATAAAAGATTATAGTTTACATTATCACATATATTTTCTTCTGGTACCATTTCATTATAAAGGGGCTACAATCATTTGCGAAATTACAAAAATGAAGTTGTAACGTTACTGAAGTTCACTTTTGTAAACAGAATTCTTCAAAGCCCCCGCCCTTATTTCAGTTTCATTACCGTCCTAATGTTGATGTGACTAGTGAACATTTGGCAAAGCATTTTACATGCAAATCTTACAGCATACAAAAAATCAACTACATAACTTACTGTCCTCGTAATTTTAGTTTTCTCATTCGTGTCAAATATTGGGTAATTTTCAGCAGTCGCTGTCGACATTTTTGACGATAATATTTTGGCCAAAAGACCAAATTCTCATCAATCTGCTGCAGGGCCTTGACAAAGTTTCGTGACAATTTAACCTTCTCCCACTGCCTTATTGGGAAGTAGACTCTGGAAAGTGGAATAAAAGTTAATAGGGAATTTCTAAACTGCACCAACTCGCACCACAGTTCACAATGATATAAACCTAAGAGCCCCCCAAAAATCATCCCTAATTTCTTGTACTGTATATTGATACAGTAGTAAAGTACAATCTATACCGGTAAGCAACAAATTCATTGTTTGCATCAGCACAGATATTTAAACTACAATCTAAGATTTCACCACGTTGAAGATTATGTTGAAGTTTACGATGGAGTGAAACCTCCTCTCCATTACAGTATACTCTACTCCACAACTTGAAATTTCCCAAAGAAAAGATTTTGTATCAATTCAGAACACTTAAAAAGAAATGCTTAGGGGACCCACCTCTCTGCTGTACGGATGTAAAGGTATATGATGCCACTTTCTTCTCTGACTGTGGCATATTGGGAGTTTGCAAGTGGGCATGACTTGCGATTGCACAAGCCTGTCAAGTTGTATTCATTTCGACAAAACGTCTGGGTCTTAGTTCTGCAGAAAAGAATAATACACAATACAGATAAAGTACTGTATAAAAGTTATTGTCTAAAAACAATTTAGGGGTAAGAGTACAGTATTTGGTATATTGTATATTGGTTGATAATAAATATTTATTATCAACCAATATACACTCTATGGTAGTTATGAATAGTTGTGTTTGAGTTTGTTGTGCCCTCTATAAATGCACACCATATTTAAACTACATTTGAACTAAATGGAATTTTTTTTCAAGTAGCAGACTTTCTGTCCAATGCATAAATATTGTCCGGTAGCAAAAAGTGTCTGTTAAGTCCGAAATCTGCTAAATGGGGGTCTGTTAAATTGAGGGTCGAGTTTTCAAGAAAAATACATCAAATAAAAGGATACCATGTTAAACAAAATAGGCAAATGCTTGTTGTGATTAATGAATTTTTCCAAAGACTGGTCTCTCTAACTACCACTGCAACAAATCCCAATTATTACTAATATGCTGTATAATAATTAATATGGTGACAGAAAAAAATGTGCAAATACTTACTTTAGCATATAGCTGCAGAAACGCTTGCTCAAAATGCCCCACACAACCTGCAATATAAAATCCACACAACTCATTAGTTATCACGGATTCACAATCACCTGAACACGACTACGACTAATAATTATAGAATTCTTCAAGCGCTTGTCCACAATCACTCCCATCAATTCTTTTCTGTCAAATTCATTTCTTAATGCATGTACAGTACGTCATTTCCGTCACAAATGCATAGCTTTCGTAATACAACTACCCTTAATCGATTCAATTTTCCTTAATTCGCGGTGTGTACAGCAGCCATATTGGTGCAAACGGCCAATCAGCGTGTTTGATTAAGTAGTACCAAGAGTCAATCTGACCCCGAATATATTTTTCAGTGCCGATTTGAGAATAACAAAGCCAGTATAAACTTTAAACGTGACCACGGAATATAACCGACATCAGTGAACTGCCCCACGTGTAATAAGGCCTGTATTTACTGCCACTCTCGATTAAAAAAGGTACCGGGTATGTGTAATAACAATTAGAGATGGCCACCGAATGTTTACATCGTCCCAGAAGACTGCTAAGAGTAGCCCCCAGTAAAGTCCTGGTAAGTTACTGTATCCTGATTAGGTTAGGTTTGGTCGGGTGAGGTCTACCTAATTCTATTTAATGCGGTGTAGTGTTTTTCAGATGAATCTGTAGTATTTATCTGGCGAAAATTAGTGTTTTTGGAGATTGGGTTGAAGGAAAGGGGTGATAACTCCAAAAACTCATTTGCGTCAGATGTGAACAACAGATCCGTTAAAATCACACTATCAGACATTACATTCTGAAAACCTCGAGTTGAAAAGAGATTATGGACAAACACTTGAATACTACCTTAATTTCTTAAGTATTACTGTATTACAGAATAACTGGGTTTATGGCTAGGCTTGCACAGTGTTACTACATTTGGCTAGGTCCTGGGAATTTGCCCCAGTCACTTTATGATAGTTTACACCGGTTATACTCGGTAGTTTGCCCAGGTTAGGTCCCTGTAGTCTGTTGTGGTCTAGGTTAGATTAGGTCAGACTATTATAGTTTCCAAATTATGTTTGTAAAACGGGGCATATATAAAAAAAGGGGGCATCTCCGAGAGAATCACCATAGATGAAAAGAGTCTTAAAATGGTCCAAAATAGTAAGTAATGATACTAATATATACAATATAGTGAACCCAGTTCTTCTGTAAATTTACCACATCTTAAATACCAATACCAATTAGTAATAGTTTGGAAGAAATTTACCAATTTCCATATTGTTTCTGTATTGGTTGTTGGTGCTAAGTTACAGTGTATATTGTCCACGTTTGATTTTCCTCCCTATATTTCCCCTGATTAAGCCACAGTAGTTTACCCCAGTTTACTTAGGTCAGGATAAGATAGGATAGGTCAGGCATGGTCAGACTAACTCTATGTTACAACAGTTTATAAATAATAGATACCCATCCCTCAATACAGCCTCTTAGATAAATCAAATCTAATCAAAATGCATTATCACACTTATATTTCAACATTAACTGTACATAAGAACAAGGAATGGTGCATTAACCTCCCCCACCCCCAAAAGATATAGTAAAAAATATGTTTTCCATTTTTGTGGGTGTTATTAATCTTTGCCACGACCCAACCATTCTGACATCCCAACATATACACAACACATGTGCTTGTAAATAATAGTCAATATTACTTTAATGTCTACAATATTATCACGTCTACATGAACCAAGGATACTTACATCGTCACACTGCATGGTTGAGTAATTTAGTCTGATATATCCACCATAAAATTAGATGTTATTTGGTTTGGCCAGGATAACATGTGCGAGATTGGGCGAGCCAGAGTTGCCAGCAATGCCAGGATTCTGAATTTCTGATACACGACATTTATGATTTCCGGATTTCCCCATCTTCAACACCAGAAATTCCCTTTCTACCTCAAAATTTCCCTGTACACTCTTCAAGATAATCGTACACTGATTTACCATCTACTTTGATATTTATTTAGTCTGATGGAAATTTTCCCATTTACTCTTCATCAATCTTTATATAATTTCCCCATTGGTATCTCAAAGGATTCTATTACTGGAAATACTAGAATCCTTGTAGCCTACCTCTAATTCCCCACATCAAGGAAAAATACTCCATATCTGGCAATATTGAGCCCAAATGAAGGTCGGATCGTCCAAATGCGCCATGTGTGTTTACTTTTTCAACGGTGTTTTTACATATGGAAATTAACAAGACCAAATTATACAGTATTTTATAACACCGATATCTATATTGTAACGTACTTATTCAAATCTTAATATTTCTAACAAGCTTCCTTATTTGGAACTAATAGTTAAAACTTCAGAACATTCATTTTTCACTCAGAAATGTAGGCTATCCATGAAAATGACAGTTATCTTTTTTCATTTTACTGGTGGTCCTAAATTTGGTCCCAATTTTTAATGTAGTTGGATGGGTTACTCAAATAAATGGAATAACATGGTTTATACAGTATTGTAAATATAAAAAGAAACTTTAAAAAGGTATCACAGTCAATATATTCATGTGTTATTTTGTTATATTCGAGATAGGTACAAAAATGTGGGACCATACTGAAAAGGAGCACCCACTAGTATTAGTGAAGAGAAATAAAATATACAGCGCTAGGCCTAGAAGTCCCTGTTGTAGCAGAAGATGGATACGAGTTAATGGTAATACAAATTTAGTACCAGAAGTTAGTGAGGAATGTTCCTTACTGTTAGACACTACAGTTTTTCTTCTACAATACAGTATAATGAACTCTATAGCGCCACTATGGGCGCACAAATAGTAAAAGAACCTATTAGACTAGGAATGTCATGTCACTGTGAAAATATAGAGAAAGAAATATGGTTTTATGAATATTTTTTTTATATAATATTGTGTACACATAAAACGATGATGTATATTATGTATTTATACATTGCTAATATTAACCAAAGGTGCCTTACCAGTAAAGTCTTTTGCTATGCACTTCCTCAACACTTATCTTAGCTTGTTTTATGCTGACTCACTTGGAAATTATTATGTGTTGTTCCTTCATCCACATTATTTGAAGATTATTATGCTTTTTAAGGATGAAACACTAGTGGGTTGAGATCAGAGGTTAAAGGATGTGCCAGTGTGAAAGACCTTTAATGCTGTGACTGGGACTGAGGCAGTGAGTCAAGGCAATAGAGTTGAGTTAGCATAGGCTTATTGTGGATGCAAGTTTCCTTCTCCCATAAAAGGTCATCTTGACCCTCTAAGTTTTGCCGAATATCTCTCCACTTCCTTAGTTTCTCCAGGACATCATCACGCTGTACTATATTGGGACCTGATCGTATCATCCTCACTGATTCACCCTGGAAAAAGATGATAGCGTGGAAGACATTTTCTCTGGGCATTAAAATAATAAGAGGGATGCTATAAATCTAATAACTGAGGGCAAAATATAAAATTTTATGACCAAGTCAATTATTTGGTTCTTGTCACACAGCTTTTAACTACATTTGACAAAATTACTACAGTAATCTAAGCTAATAAATACTGTACTACAATAAATATTATCTAAAGTGACAAACAAATTCACACACTTTAATCCAATGCTGAATCTTGAGGGGTCGACTAAGATAGACTGAATCATTGGAGGCTGAGGCAATGAGGTCCAAGATTTCCTTCATGTCTTTGATACCAATAAAGCCAACAGCTGGTGTCATGTGGGTTACCTCCCCATGGGTTATGTCATCATTACTACCTAAAAGCAAATAACAAATTGCATAAGTTTATAAACAAATAAATAAATAGATAAAAAATAATAATTCAAACATATAATTTTCATATACACTATGTAAAGGTTTCATGATTCACTGATACCCAAAAGTCCAAAACATTCTCAAGTGTTAATAGCCAGGACTTATTGGAAGGCTTAATTAAGGAAACTTGTCCTAACTAACCAAGGTACAGGGCCACTTTAAAGCCATTTTTAATAAGTCTGGGATCTGTGACGGTTTGGAAGTTGCGGTCACGGTATGGTTCCCTGGACAACTGGAGCAATGTTTTCCAATTGTCCAATCCAAGTGAACTGTAAGGAAAAAAAAATAACAGTTTATTACAAGTACCCATACTGGAAACACTTTTCATTTCTGTTTTTCAATGTGGTTTTATTCTGTATGACTATATCTTTAATGCTAAAACCAGATATCAAAATGTGTGCACACAAACATGGGAAGCCAAAAGATTTATAATGTACTGTATGTCACATGAGGAAGCAACACTTTCAACTGATGATGTTTCACAATGATGAGCTTCTCTGAGTCACTAAACTTGGAAAAGCTCATCACAGCAATATATATCATAAAAATATTCCCTACCTCCTCACATGGCATTTCTGTATTTAAATTCAAGAGTGCCAAAACAACCTACCTATCATTGAAAGGTATGGCATCACTTAGGATCTTTAAGGGAAGACTGAAAGTGTCTAGCAAGGTATGAACAAGGACCTTCTCATACACTCTATATATATTAAGAGCATAAATCTTCTCATCTTGCAAACATATCCATCCTCCTTCAGTAACAGTAAGGGAACCAAGCAGATGGAAGGCAGTGTCACAGGAAGGTTGTAATTGTTTCCTCTTGAGTCTTTTCCTGATGGAGTTCAAAGTAATAGACACTTCCTTACTGTGTTCCAGCCATGGTCGTTCTAACACAATTGATGGCTTCCCTTTAGTCTTGCCAGAGTTTCTGTCTAAACGAGGTGTAACTGGCGCCACATATCTGGAAACATTATATCACTTCCATTATGACTGCACATATATAGAATAACTATACCAGCAGTGATCTTGATTGATTGATTGATATTGGGAGCCACACCAGCAGTGATCAGGAATCAATTAAACTTAAGAAGGCGAATATTGTTAACTTTTCCCTCATACTTTCACAACAATTTGGGTGATGAATCATTGTCCAGCTCTGGTGGAAACTTGCTGGCTCAAGAATACTCTTGTTTCTTTTGATACTTTGTCGGACAATCTTTGATGGCCCTCCTCACCTTATAATATGGTTTACAACACAAAACAAAAGTCAATATGGCTATTAAAATTTGTACTCACCTATCGAGTGTACCTTTTGTCATGTGACCCTTGTGCAGGGACACCTTCTGGCTACTACTGAGACCACGACCTTCCTGTAGCTTTCTGTTAATAGTAAAGATCTTTGAGTACACACTATATAGTTATGACTTATATATAAATCTATATCATTGACAATCTCTAGTTCTGTTAGCATCATATCTGAATGAATCAAGTATCATGTACACTAAATACAGGAAACAGATGTAAGATATACATACTGAAAAAAAATACCCAGTACCACCCTATAATCAAGGATATATAGTGTGACAGTCTTCCAGTTAAAGATGTTGTATATAAATTCTGTTAACTCTGTTTTACCAATCTGGGATTTTTTATCAGGTTCGTGAATTGTTTTATAAGGTCTTTAGTTGTTTGAGTTCTATATTGCCTCATCCGTTCCTCCAACCTCACTTAGACCTACGATGTCCCACTTCACATTCCCAATTTCCAGGAGCAGTTCAGCTGAATACCTCTGCTGGCTATCATAACAATATGCATTCAAAGGAGTATTATAGCATAGTAAACTTTATCTAAGTTTCAGTACTCACTTAATTTGCTCTTGGTATTTTTCTGACTCAGCCTTGGCTAAATTATTATAGTGAAGCTTTTCCTCACGTCCCAGAGCTTTCCACCGTGCTGCCATCTGCTGAGCAATGAAAGCAAAGTCTGCTCCAGGATGCTCTGATAACACTGCAAAAGTGAGTCAGTGTCAAACTAATATACAGAACTCAAATAAAAAACTGTATACTGTCATACAAAAGCTATATCTCATCTCAAAGTGAAAAAATCGAAACATGCTGAAGATCAATAAGAACAGTATGAAGGAATGAGGGAGAATAAGTGAAAAGAGTATCGTATACAAAGACAGGTTAATGTTTTCAATCATCTCCCATGGCTATTCACTATGCAGCAGTTTCTCAGAAAAGAAGTACCGTAACATATTAGCCATAACTAATTGAATACCCATATTGAACATAAATTTTCATATTAGTCGAGACGCTTTTAAAATGTTGATTCTTTCATATTATGGCATTTTGTTTCCTTCCTGTACAGCCTGGTACCAGGAAAAACAGTAAATAGTTAAAATGTATTTGCAATATACAGTAGTATGAATGGAGATTTAGGTGTAGGGAAGTGGCGTCCCCATCGCTCACTGTTTTTGCAATGATGCAGTCAACCTCATATCCCCTATGATATACAGTAGGTGGGGAGTGAGGGTTGGGGACCCTGCTCTCTAACAATGACCCCACCAAAGGTTCAAACAGTCTCAGAGCTGGACCCCTTGCCTGTCAGGGGTCCTGCACTGGTGGTGGTGATGATGAATGGAGATCAGTTCACTTGTATTTCTATACCAAATTACAATCTTATCCACTGTATCAATTGTATGAAACAGCAGGCTTGTGTGAATGATCCATTTACTGTACTTTGAGTTACAGCCTACGATACCTAAATTAGGACATAAACAATGAATGAATAAGTAAAGTACAAAGTCTGGCAGTATACCTTGGGTCCGAATATTCCTTGAGAATAGGATAAAGGGGCTTGATGGTTTTTTAATTGGCTTGCCATATATATAGTCAAAACTAGCAGGTCCAAGGGAGTTGACCTTGGTCCTCTTTGAAGGTTTGGAAACACTCTCATCCAGTGTTTCTGAAGTTGACCTCTTTTTAGGATCACTTTCTGACTGACAAAGGCGGGTCTTTGCTCCGGCAGTTATAGCATTGACAATCTGGACAGTCTGTGCAAATAAAAATCACATTACTTTATCTTACACTACACTGGAACCGTAGTAGTTACCATGGACATATGGATATATATAAAAATCTCCAGCACCTGAAGTCTTTCCTCATATTTAACCTCTGTTAAGGAGTTATCAAGAAAAAGCAAAATGTCAGCTAGTCTTTAAATGTGTCTAATATACACTTGTTCCTGTCAAACACTCATCATATTATACCTACCTGAATATTCTTCCCATTCATGGGCAGGCCTCTGCTCCAAGATCCTCCACCAACAGTATTATTCTCTTCTGGTTTATAGTTGTAAGATTCCAAAGCCTTACCACAGGGTGTTGTCTGCAGTTTGTTTTGGAATACACTCTTTTTGTCTGAATGAGGTCCGCCTGATATGACCTCTTTGCTCCACTCACTTGTGTTTTCACCAGTGTTTATGTTTTCTTCACCCTCTTCCATACTTTGTTCAGCAATCATGTTCTCTTTGTGTTTCTCTAGATCTTGAACAAACTTTGTATTAGATGTAGGTAGAGGTGCAATCTTGAATACTGGAATGCCATCAGAACCAATTACACTTTCATGCAGTTTATTCCCATCTTGGTCTGACCGAGATATAGAACGGGACGGAGGCAAGGGCTCGATTCCAGACATATCTTGCTGAGAAAATGAGCAATTATTTAGAGGACCATAAAAACTTGAGCCACTGTCCATCTCCTCTAACATATGTATCAGTTCTTCATCAGGATTTATAACACTCTCAGACCAAGAAGGAAATGTAACACTTGCATTACTAGTTTGAGTGCTTGATTTTAATCCATTTTGTAAATTACTTACGATGCTAGTTTCTTTATCATTATTAGATCTGTAATTTTCATTCCTGCCAATTATCTTCGTGTCAGCAGGCAAATGATCAACTCTTGTTAATAGCTTCTCAGAAGCCAAACAATGTAAATTGTCATTCTTCTCCCACTCTTCTGAAATATCAAGGCAATCAATTAATTTCTTGGTCTTTGTACAGTTTTCTGTGTTTGACAGTTTACTGACCAATGCTCCCCTTCCTTCTTTGGAAATAGTTTCTTTTACATCCTTTTGTAATTCCTTTTCTTGAGATATGTTTTTACTTATAATCTTTTGTTTCAATGGTCTCTCAGATGCAGAACCTGACAAAGTTTCCTTCTGTGGTTGTGTGATGCATGCAAGAGTACAGGTAATGTCAGTATCTACACTCTCAGTTAATGCTTCCTCCCCTCCTGACATCTTCTTGACTGGGTATAAAGAACATAATATCTCCTTCAAGGTTTCCAAAATCACATCCTGCAAAAAGATATTCATATACTTGATTCCAGACTTATAAACAGACTGTACACAGTTACAAAGTTATTAAAATTCTTTCAGTACTTTTCTATACCAGTAATTATCGACTCGCTCACAGTCCTTGAAAAATTTAACACACACACTAGTCACCAATAAAATATGGCAGTGTGCATGGTTTGTATACCTTATATAATTGCAATTCATTTCCATAATATACAATATAGAAAATAAGACTTTCATATACACAAAAAAATTTAATTCCATCTTACTTCATCTTTCAAATACATCTTCGTTTTATTAGGCTCCAAGTTTACATCCAGGGCATCAGAAGGCACAGTAAGGGCAACAACCCCTACCGGGTAGCGGCTGTGGCAATCCTCAGACCCTTGAGAAAAAAGGCCTTTCACCATCTGAGGGAAATGTAATGTTAAGTACAACAGTATGGCAGTTGCACAGTATGGCAGTACAAGACAGGTTGAAACCCCACCTGTGTCTGTGATTTTTATTCTATATACTGTATCACATAATATATACAGTACTGTACTGTATAACTCATACCTTTTCTATAGACTTATGAGTGACTGGCCGCTGGTTAATCAATATAAAGAGTCGGTCTGAAGTGGTGCGAGTGAGGTTTGGGTTACCACAACATCCTGGACTAGGAAGATAGAGAACTATTCTTCCCTGCAACAAATTAAAAATATTGATGAAATGCATAATTCCATTATTTACTTCAACAACATGCAGGTATAAGAGCTTTCATTTTATAAAATGGTCAAATCTTCATACTTCCATGTTGAACATTGACATTGCACTCAAAAGTATTCCAGGAAAATATCATACAATACAACCATAAATTTTGCTACTTACTGGGAAATCATCAATATGCCTCTCTTTTTTAACCATATATTTGAATACAGTTGGAAATGAATTCATTACAGCTCCTCGCAAATCTTGTGCTGGACTTTTCTGAATAATACAGTTTCTGTAGAAGGGAAGATTGTTCATATAAAGTACTGTACTGTATAATAATTATACGGTATTATTACACTGCTCCTACAGGTTTAATGCCATTATTAGGCTACTAGGCTACAAGGGAAGTAAAGTCTGCATTTAGTTACCCATATTTTTCATTCAGACACCTGTATAACACTTACTTGTCATGTGACAAAGTGAAGTGTGTAGCAGGAGCAGCTAAAGACAATGCCATCACTATGTCTTGTACTTTTTTCAACTCCTCTTTCCGTCGCTTGGTATTGGTATAATACTGTCGCCTCACTGGTATATTTTTGAAGAGATTACTGACACTAACTGTTGTGCCTACATGGAATGAAAATAGGTAATAATATTAAAAGATGTTATATACCTTGTGAACAAAATACTGTAAAGTTATACTTTATGCAAGGGGAAAACACTGCTCCACGGACTCCTTGTTATTCCTTAACACATGAACTAATAGATATGATATGTACCGGTAGCTACAGTACGCTATATATAAATTAATCTCACCACAATGCATGTTTTCAGTCCTATTTAAGAAACTATAATCTTGTAAAAATGGATCATAAATTAAAGCATGAACATCAATTATACCGTACAACTAAAACTGAAATTTCACCATGAGTCTGAGCAAGATATAACCATAGACACATATTTCAACAGACAGATTCTAAGTTTCGATTACATGTAATTTTAAAATATTGTATTACCCAAGTAACTACATGAGGGAAGCTGTCAAATATACGTTCAAAAATTGATCTCCTATTTACCATTTGGTGCTGCAGCTGGCTTGAATTTGGCTACATTTCCCTGGTGATCAAAGGTATAGGTGTGGGCCATGGAGTCAAGGGGAGTCTTTGTGATCACACAGCAATCCGACACGGCACAGAGAGATGCCAAGGCCTCACCTCGAAATCCATATGTGGTGAGGGAGGCTGAGAGTGTACAGTATATGAAAGTAGTTAAAATCTGTAAGATGGCATTTATAACATAATAATTGAATGAAAGAAACTGTTATTACCTTGATTAATACAGTTAGATAAACCAATATAATCACTGAATATTCATTAGGTTTTGTGCATAACTACCGTAAGTAAATCAAGTACACTACAAACAAACTATAGGTACCTAAGTCAGAGAAGGATGAAATCTTTGATGTATAATGTGGCTTTGCAATAAACTTTACATCCTCATTTTTTATGCCCACACCATTATCTCGAACCTCAAGAAGAGAAAAGCCATGATTTTCCTGAAAGTATAGGAAGCATTTAAATATACAGTACTATACTCACATCACATTCATATTTACCAACATCTAACACCCCATCCACACAATTGAGAAAATTAGGGCCCAACAGACACTGACCGCTTTTTTTAGCAGTGTTACAAGATGGAGCAGTTCCCAACAGAGTACCCTCCAACCAACTACCAACTAACACATGTATTGGAATTGTATAGAAAAGTTGTGTAATAGTGAAATATAAACACTGGTTATAGTAAAAAAATTTAAATCGAGTTGTGGCAACTTGTAAAAATATTCCACGAAACATAATATTAACTATAGCACTTCATTTGGTAAATTTACAGTAAACCTGGGTTCAGTAAAACGTATATATTAGTATGTTTTACCACTAATTAGGACCATTCTAAGACTATTTTCTTCAATGGCGTTTCTCTCGGAAATGCCCCGTTTTCGAGATATGCCCAGTTTTCATACCCCATACAAACTTGGGGGAGACCCTGGGAATACGGGGTTTTGGGTGGGGGAAAACACGCTGTACACTATGGCGTTGCCTTTATAATATGTAATTGTCTTAAATAAACACTTGAAATCGGAAATAAAAGCGAAATAACAAAGTTTTCGAGACCGATACAATAAAATACAATTATAGCCCAAACAGCAGCGTTACAACACGTGTTGGCTTGGGTTGGGCTAGATATTCAAATCAAATGGTTATTTTGGGAATTAGTATTACCTAACCTGACCTGACCTAACCTAACCTAGACCACGACAGACTACCGGACCTAACCTGGGCTAACTACCGGGCCTAACCTGGGCATAAAACCGGTATAACAAATAGAAAAAGTTACCGGGTAAATATCCAGGAACGTAGATGGATACAGGACGCTCAAACACTGTATTCCCAAAACAAAATATAGCCAATACAGCCAAAAGTGGCGTGAATATTACAACATTTGCAACACTGATAGTGTTTTCCCCCACCCAAAACCCCGTATTCGCAGGCTCTCCCCCAAGTTTGTATGGGGTATGAAAACGGGGGCATACCTCGAAAACGAGTCATTTCTAAGAGAAACAAAGTTATGAAGTGTATTATAAAGGCAACGCCATAGTGTACAGCATGTTTTCTCCCACCCAAAACCCCGTATTCCCAGGCTCTCCCCAAGTTTGTATGGGGTATGAAAACTGGGCATATCTCGAAAACGGGGCATTTCCGAGAGAAACACCATTGAAGAAAATAGTCTTAGAATGGTCCTAATTAGTGGTAAAACATACTAATATATACGTTTTACTGAACCCAGGTTTACTGTAAAAATACCCTTCATTTAACCAACCATTCTAATAGTGATTGATTTGGCACCAGCATCAAGAGCATTTTCCACGAGCTCTTTAACAATAGACCCAGGTGTTGTTATCACTTGAGTACTCTTGATCAGTCTTATAGTATCCTGTGGCAGAGATTGGAGTCCCATTTCGTTCAGCTATAGTGTTATTCAGAGACGAGAAAATAAGATAGAGGTGAAGCAACGAACAACACAACGAGTTTCTATGAGTTTTGTTGATCATTCTAAATTTCTAATGTGGTCACATTGGTTATGTTGTTGATGGGAAATATTGACTTTACAACGGCACCTTATAAACTTATATATATATTTTTGATCTTAATCTATCTCCCTTTTTACTTTACAATTTTCTATTCCCAAAAATGCTTGTTACAATTTCAATGGTTGATGGGAAATATTGCCTTTACAACGGCACCTTATATCTTAATCTTTATTTTGCACCTCTTACACCAATATATATATTTGTTTTTATCTTGATCTTGTGGGTTTTTGCTATAATTTCTGCTAGAGAAATAATGCTCTTTCAGTCGGGCCCTTCTATATAATTTGAGACCGACTAAATATGGCGACTATTTCCCTTTTTTCTTTCTTTTTTTTTTTTTACAATTTTCTATTTCCAAAAGTGCCTGTTACAATTTCAATGGTGCACGTTTCATAATAACATCTTAAAGTACAGACGTACGATGTATCAGTAATTATCACGGGGAAGATTTTACAAAATACATCTAACTCGGCCATCACTCCGTTCCCCAACTTCCATATTAAATCCGCTGGTGTTCACACACAACCCTTCAGTTAGTTACCCCGGGAACCGGGGTAACTAACTGAAGGGTTGCGTGTAATCGCCAGCGGATTTAACAGGGAACCGGATTTAACCGGGAACCGGGGTAATTGGTTTACTACCATGTCAAATTATTTGAAACTTCAACAAGACCTAGTTGCAAATTTTGAATTGGAAGTGTACAAGCAGGTCTTTCTGCTGGTCTATTAAAGTACAGTTTTCTTTTATCCTCTTTACTATTCCAACCCTCGCCTGGCTCACGAGCTCCAGCCTCCCATTTTCCTGAAGCTCGCAAATAGTTACATAAAATTACACAATATTGCAAGGTAATTTTCAAGGGATAATAATATATCATCCAAATTTTCAACTATATTTTGTAATATATATCTATGCACTGTATACTTTAATGACTCAATTTCCCAACATTTTTAATTAACAGGATACCTACACAAAATCCAACTACTGTACTCATCTTCAATAAAGAGCTCAAAGTTGTACCTCATGAGACACATACATAATTATTCACCTTATGAAAAGTTTGCTTTAGTGCTTAAGGCATTAATAACATACTCATACTTTGGAAAGTCATTCACTCTGAAGGATAACATGAACAAGGCAAAGGATGTGAAGTTTGGCTTTTGAAATATACTATACTGTACAATGCTTAGCCTAATGTGTCTTTACACATTGGCTCTTTTGGTTGTACTGTACTTAACTCTTTTGTCAGGGTTATGCATATATGTATACTGTACTTGTATATGTAACTATTAATGGTATTTAAATGTGATGGATGTGACAAGATTTAACAAATGCCTAGTATTCAAGTAGAGTATAAGAACTGATTAATTTTGACACTGGTATTAAAGTCAGCACAGTACTGTACATGCAAATGCAAATTTGTTAGTTTTCCCAAGGTAGACTTAAATTAATACAGAACACCTTGGATTCACTCAACCCTTCAAACAATTTTTGTTCCAAAGGAACTAATAAACAAACATCTGATGACTTACCCAAATGTCAGTACAGTACAGTACAGTATAGCAAAGAGAAAGGTCCGTACATTTCCACTGTACCAAACTTTACACTTGCATCCTAATATGTACAATAGTGTGGTATGGAAATTTATGGTAATCATCAGTGTTTTTACACAGCAGCCAACCTTGGCAAAACACAGAAATTAGTTCCTATACTGTACTGCACTTCCTGTTGCATCCACCTAAGACTTTTAAAGTTCTATTTTTGGCAATGTGTGATAAGGAAGATAGTCAACAATCTGAATACAATATAAAGTAAATGACCCATGATTAACCACAGCCAAGAGGTAATCTATTTTGGGTCATACCTACAGATCAGTATAAAATAACATTACTTATAGCTCCTCTATCTAGTACAGGTATTAACAAAAAATTGTTGCAACAACTCAATTAGTAGCAAGCATCCTGTTTTCCTCAACAAATAACTCCCCACAAGCCCATTTCTTTAAATATAAAGAAATATAGTAAAACACAACTTTGGATAATCAATACAGTTCATCAAAGTATCCTATGTAAAGCAATTTCCTGATTACATTCCTGTGTAGTATGTCTTACCAAAATTACCTACAACAGTACACTAAACAATTGTGACCCTGCTAGACTTCCATTCTGTTTTAAACAGATATACCATACACTGACAATTTGAGAACCGAAATAGATGCTTGTGCTCCCTTTTCTGAGCTAAAAACATTATTAACATTCTGAAGTGGCTTTAGAGTATATATTCCAGATCCTTTTCAACTGCTGAGGCTCAGGTAAGAGGGACTTTAACAAATTAAATACTGTTTATTTCAGTGTTTATGCTCCAATATTATGATGGAGTAAGATCAGCTGTAAGATCAAGTTCTGTAACATCTGCCCATCAGTAAACTCAGTGCAAATTTATCTTCAAGATGTAATGATGGTGTAGGTCCCGGTGTGTAATGCAAATCATAATGTGCAATATTTCAATTTCACATACTTTAAGTACCAGTAAAAATCTATGGGGGCCAAAGGAAATGGGTTATTGCCCCATATGAAGTCATTGCATAATTTGGCAGTCACAAAGGAAGAATATCCATAATACATGATTTGCAAGCTAGATGATGAAACACAATAACAGTAGGAGGATGCAGCTGCTCTGCAGATATTGTCTGGCCAGAGTTGAAGAACTGAATTGAAGAGGAAGAAAAACATCACCCTGTAGCACGGATAAGATATATTGACTGAAGATGAAAGAAGACCACCCTAGACCTGGAAGACCCTGTAGGATGTGGGAGAAGATGATAGAGAGGAGGCACTATAAGTTTTGAAACAGAGGAAAAGGATTATTATTATTATTATTGATGGATATTAGGCGCCGCAACATCGAGGTCTTATAGCGCCAGAAAAAGGTGATAGAGAGGTGTGACAGCAAACAGGAAGGAAATAAAAAGAAAAAAGGGACAGTTGAAGTACTGAAAGCTAATGGCTGGGACCGAAAGGGCGCCAAAACCCAATAAGTATTGCCCACATTACTACGGAGCAGAGGAAAAGGAGGGGCAGTTGAGGAACTGAGAGTGGTGCCATAATAATTGAAGTATTACCCGCACCATTACAGGCAATACCTCCCTATGAGGTTAGAGTTGAAAAGGTGAAACACAATTCTTAGAGAAAAAGGGAACTCTATTTATGACATAGAAATTGAGAGGATCTGGAATACATAATGTATAGGAAAGTGATTTTTCATGTATGGAGTGTAATAAAGGTCTAAACTCTGTAAGGCAAATTATAATACTGTAGTTTCATTAATGTGCCATGAACATAAAATAATAATGATTAAGCACCAACCTAAGATTATATTTGGAACCAGCTTTTTTTTCATTTAACAATTCCTTACTGTACCCTTATGTCTAGTGTAGTAGCTAACTGTGATAACTTGTGTACCTCTTTTCATTATTAAAATTTCATAGAACTTCTTATATTATCTCCAATTACTTCATCATGACCCGTTCGTATCTAGGCCGATACGTAATTCAGTTATACTGTAGTACTAAGTATAGTACCATCATATGTGGACTTCATTACAAATTCTTTTAAAAGTGCTGTATAATATTTAATATAATGTTCATCTTTAATGTTTAGTTAGAGCCTATATGCTGTCCTGATGGTGGCAAAAATAACAGTAAAGAAAAAAATGGATTTGTGTCAAATCACGGCTTTTTCCCATATGGAAACTCTCTTTTAGGGATAACCAAGGCAAAATAGAAATAGAGGGGTTATTCAATCCTTGCCCCCAGAAGAATTACCAGAGGGTGTATCTGTAGCATCATATAATGTGCTGTGTTGAGAAGGTTGTCAAGGGTTGAGATATACTGTAGCTGGTATAGATGATACTGTACTTCCAGGGACGTGTTGTTTAATTCTGGTTGGCTTATACCTCAATAGTAAGAAATGGAAAGAAATATCACCAACAAACAAAATTGTGTACATAAAAATAAATTCAAATTTTTTTAGAGTCTTCCGACACCTTGATCCAATCCCTGACATTCTTGACATATTTTATGTACGTAAATAAAATCTCTCTCTGACTACCAGGAATAGAAAAGAATATCATAATAATCTCCCAGCTCTTTCTTTTCATCCATAACCAAGTTAAATTATGACGATTCATCTGCAGTCTTCCACAGCCTGTAGCCTACTGCATGTGTTTATTATGAGCCACATTCATAGCCATTGCAATGAATACCCTATTAGAAGTTTCATCACTACTGTTTGTAATCCTGTCATTTCTCCTTCAATTATCAAAAGTAATATACCACCTCATGGTATATGGCATATTTCCTAGTTAATTATTGATAGAGAAATTTTAACATTTTGAGCATTGTTTTTTGTAAGTACAGTACTGTACTGTATTGCATTGTAGTATCTGAGCCACATTTCTAAAGAAAATGAAGATGGAAAGAAGAAACCTATGACATGGCAAAACTGTATATTTTCTTCAAAGTGAATAAAACACATGACAGAAATAAGATGAAGAGTGAAAACTGAGAGTAGATAAAATACAAAGAATCAAATACCTTGTTAACAAGATTCCGAGACATAAACATTACTCTAGTTTAGTGAGGGCCAATTCCATACATCTAGTGTTAATGCCTCGCTTCTTCTTGGGAGCATTTCACCACATGCCACACTTCAGAAGACTTACTTGACTGTGAGGGTCTTGTCCCACAGCAAAAGGGCCACCCACTACCCCATCCCAGAGAGACCAGTTGGTGAAGCAATCTCCCAGAGGGAAAAAACAAAACAAAATTTGCTTACAACTGAACAAGAGAAAAACTATAATTACACACACAACTTAAATTAAAACTACACTCAGAAAATTCTTCACAGACTTTCTCCTTACTGCGCTTGTTGCGTCATAAAAAAAATGCGAGAGATTATGAGGAAAAAGTGCACTCGATTGATGGAAAACCAAATGAAATTAGAGCTCTATACATCAGCCCATTCTTTACAACCCCTAATAGTTGAGGAAGGTATTTAATAACTGGACCTTATATCCACGCCTCAGTCCATGTGTCTGTGTGTATAACAGCTTTCTGGACACTATAAAATTAGAACTTTTTGACCAACCAATGCCAAATATTCCACAAACCTAAAAATGAATGGATGAAGCCTAATGAATTTCAAGATCTATTTAAATGCTTTAGTTTTGAGAATCAACCCTGATACATGGAGCCCTTGTTTTACTGAGACATATTACTTGATACTTTACTAATATTTGTACATATTCTTTATTCTAAAGAGCAGAAGTGAAACACTGTCACTATTTGCTCTCTAAAATTATTCTTATTTTCAAACTAACTATACAGTATTGGGTCATCCTCTCAGTTGGTGATATGTCAATCCAGTCTCAAGCAACTTTTCCTTTATGAAGTAGAATGCAACACTTTTAACAGTGGTATACTGTATACCTTACATTGATTACATTTGGCTTGGATCAATAAACTAAAGTTAAAGAACAATATGGATACTATTATCAATAAATGGGTTACTTTAAAGTGCACTGTTAGCCAAGGTTGTGGAGTAAGCCAAGGCTGGAGTCAAAGAGGTGGATTTGGATATTTCTGGATAAGTTTAGAGTTATACTGCACTCAGTCATAAAGTACTATACAGTAGTACAGTACAGTACAGTACTTGTATACTGTACTTTCTGGAGTCACAGTTGAAACTCTTTTCACTGACCCCACAACCCTGCTATCATTTAATCTGGTTGAATTATTATACTATCTGTTGATGACTAAGTAAAGAGGAGGTCAATGATAGTATACACAGGAGTAAACTCAAAATAAATCAAATAAGAAAAAGCCGCTGAGAAACAGACAAGAGATCTGGTGGAGAATACTTACCCCTTCCTCCCCAAACTTCCATCCAAGCTACCATTGCTGTCATTGGACGGACACACACACTCAGACAGACAGATTCCGTAACATGGGTTAAAACATTTACACGAATTCTATTAAAAAATTACTTAAAAACAACGCATTTATATATATATTTATATACTTTTTAGTACTCTTTACAGACTTATAAAAATGTTTATGCATACTGGCAAATAATATGAAATACAAAAATGATCACTGAAATAGGGAAGACATCTACTAACTAGGCTAAAAACAGTACACATACCACTCACATTAAGAATCATCATGACTCTTGGAAGACAAAACACAATGATTCAATGTAAATGTGGTATTTGGGTAATTCACCCAGGATTGTAGATACGTTGCCCTTATTCCAAGATCTGAAATGTACCAGCAAGAGCCCTGGCTGAGGCCTAGTGGTAATATTTCTCTCCTGTGATGAGTGAACCTCCCAGACATGAACACCACAACACTGCTCACTAGTGTTGCATTCACTCACTCAATCTGCCTCTATCACACAACATTCAGGCATGAGTAGGTGAAATCACAGCATTTTTTCTTAAAAGTATTAAGAAACATGAGCTTTAAATCAGGTCCTTGTTTTTTGAACATGTGTTACCCTCAATTAAATTATACAGGGGGTCTCATAAGTTTGAAGCAAGCAGGAAAATACACTGATTAGACATAATTATTGAATTAATGGTATAAATAACACAGCTATATGCCAACATCTCTTAATCCCTTGATTACCAAGACATCCCTGGCACATTTTATACATACTCTCTATACTACAAATGAAAATCTCCTTTAGCTTTAGGAGAACCTACTTGTATAAAAGACCATCAGGGAATTGTAAGAGGAAATGGTATACAGTTATATTGTGTATTTTCAGCACTCTTCTACTTCTGGATCTCTCTGTATGATATTTGTAAACATTGAACATATTTTTCAATTTCATCAAAACTTTAAATTTTTAGCAACAAATACAATATTATTTTAACAACAAAGTTCACTGCAAAACATGAATAGAAACAATTTTCTCAAGATACCAATAATTCTTTTGGCTTAACTCCAATGATACTTTGAGTGAGAACTGGACACTGATGTAAAGCTCTTAATGAGCAACCTAAACAGTGCCCACAACAACAGTTACTGAGAATTACACCTACCATCTGCACTAACTCATACCTACATCACCATCCCCATCCACCGGTCGGCTTGGAATGAGAGGAGAGCTTAGTCCCGTCTCACTGGGTAGATTCTGCGGCAGGTTTCCATTTATATGTTGTAGCTGCGGCTGGTGTGACTCCGGTTGAGGCTGATGGGTGAGATAGGGAGGAGCAAAGGGGTTGGTGAAGGTGGGTGAAGTGGTTGTAGTGTTAGTGGAAGAGGGAGGAGGGCTTCCAAGTTCCTTGAAATTGACCATCTGCTGCATAAGAGCTAATGTGCCTCCAGAATCAACTTGAACAATCACCCAGATGTTGTCTGTGGATATGACACATAATTACATTATTTAGTGAAGAAAACATGCTTTCTGCCTCTTGAAATCGAGGAGTTGATATAAAAAAAAAAAAAACATAAAATTAACTGCTCAGAACTCACATGAGTACAAATCTAGAAAGGAACTCATTTGCCTATTTGCTCACACAATGTGTCTAAGCAGATCTAACAAAATGTGACAAGATACTAAGAGGGCTTCTTGCTTTTAGTTCTTTCCTATAAAACAAAATAATTACTAGCTGCATGGTTGTCCTGTCAGGGCTGACCATAGATAGACAGTCAAGCCATGACACACCACCCAGTGAGCAAATTGACAACGAATATCTAAAAAAAAATTACTAGACAGTATTCAATTTGTTTATTGTTAATTATATATCTTGAAGCTTACTGTATATCACTCCCAATTATATATAGCCCTATTACTATCTGTTCAGTGAGGCATTTTCTGAAAATGCATGACTCAATTATTTTGGAATCTCCAGTTTTATCCTTACATGTACAGTTGCAGACAAGAATAATAATCTACATAGGGGTAATTTATGTAAATATTTGACAATTTTCCTTTCCTTTACTGAACATTTTTCCAATAAATGGTTAAGTACTATCTTTTAATACATTGCAAGCAGTGACTCGTTAATTTGAATTACCCGTGTGTGTACTAAAATCTATGTCCATAACTGTACACACTAGCTAAAATAAAACATATATATAAATAGTCTTTAATGCAGTCTATCCTACAAATGTTTACAGACAAGGTTGTACTGTACCTATAACATTATCGATGCAACATCCAAGAATCACAGATGACCTACACTACTGCACCTAACATTAAACAGTCCAGTGCTCACCTCCAAAGAAGTTTCCCTGTGGTGTGGTCATGCGCCACTTTGAAGAATACAGGCCTGTCTCTGCAGGAGATACCATCTCTACTGACACATCAGCCACCTGTCCAGCTGCTAACGGGCTCACTGATACCTGAAGTGGTGCTCCCATCTTCTCACCTCCTGTGTACACCAGGCTACATCCTACTGGCCATCCCTCTTCCCCTGTGTTCTCCAGTCGCCAGGTCTTAATAAATCTGAAAAGAAAGAAAGAAAAAAATACAGATGGCCGTCTTGCTTTAAATTTAACACCTCATTCTGCATACGGTACTCCATTTGGGAAACCTTACATTATAGAGTTGGAATGAATGAAGACTTTCACTTATCTGTCATGTGAGTACATGTACCAGAACAGTGCATATTTGAATACCTATGTTCAGGAATAATCTTATCAGAAGAAAAACAAAAATGGAAAACAACTCTGAAAAATGCAAGGTACAAATAATCCCCTATGTAACTGGTACACTTATTAGGCATCAACAATAGTAATTTTATAATTAAATTCCCAGCTCTTTCAGAAGACAGATATTTATCAAATTCATTACATGTTCCTCTTACCTTGTGCATGGTGGAACACTTTCTCCCTCTCCAATAGTAATGTCTTTCACAAAGGTCATTTGGGGAAGCTTGTTGTGGGACTGGAGATCAAAGTATGAGCATACAGCAGCTTGCAAATTCCTGAAACAAATCAATAATACTATTGGATTGCATAATAATAATGTGACACAATATCAATAAGAATTTTCTCTTTCTTGAACTGCCTTTTATACATCTCAGCATACTTGTGTACAACATTAAACATCAGGTTAAAAATATACTTAAAATCTAGTTACAATTAGTATTAAAAGAATGTATATGACAAAGGAAACATAACTGGAAGCTCCAGTTACAACATCAGATATATACAGTAATAACACATATGCACAGTAGAAGATATTTATTTCCATGACACACTGTGACAGAAGTTTTTTTTAAATTACCTTCTAATATTTAATTAATTTGTTCTTATGATTGTAGGAAAAGTAACAAGTTAGAGTGTTTCATGTGTTTATCAAATTACATAAACAGCATGGGACTATCAAGATGCTTACTGATGTAGCCTAGTTCTTTTGTGACTCATATTACACATTATTAAAGACATCAATAAATTGTCTGACATATTATGATCCACCTGTGTTGCTGTAAGTTTAGTTAAGAGGAAAATTACTTATGTATCTAATAACTACTCTGGAATGGTATGATTCTCCGTCCATCCCTCTCCCCCCCTCTCAGCTTTCCAAACTCTTCTCTCTCACTTCACAATGGTATGTTTTCCTGAGTAGTGACCCCACAGGCACACCCACATTGACCCAATCTGTCATCTCCAGGTACTTACTACAATGGACTGTATTACCGAGAACATTCATGGTGGATATGATGGTGTGGTACTGGTACGATGGCTCTATGGACAAACATCTAAGTCATCGTACCAGCATCACACCATAGTATACACCACAGATGTTCTTGAATACAGCCCTATGGACCATATTCAAGAACATTCCTGGTGTATACAATGACTACACAAACAAATAATGAAGTCATCATACCAGTACCACACCATCGTATAAACCACAGATGTCCTTCAATACAACAGTCCATATTAATTATAATATCTCACCACTACTACGATGGCTCCAGACAGAAATAACACCATCGTAAACACTAACTACTGATGTCCTTGAATACACCCCAGTCCTACGATGGCTCCATAGACAAACAACACCATCGTATACACTACGGATGTCCTTGAATACAACAGCCCATAATAACAATAATATCTCACCAGTCCGTCATCTCTAGGTAAAATCTTGCCGAGTGTTCATTGAGGTGCGCCCCTACTAGCCCCTGCAACTCCTTCACCAGAACCTCCTTGTCAGTCGTCAGCATACAATTAAACTGACGCAGGAGGCCCGCTTCTAGGTCCTCATCCACCTCCATCTCGACAACAACCAATTTTAATTCACTGGTTCTCCTTCCACACTCAATCCCCTGTTGTTGATTGTAGCTTTGTTGACGACTGGACTGTGGTGCTGCTGGTGGAGAAAATAAATCAGTGTTACCAGCTGGTCTGCTTCACCAAATTTTCCTAACTTTACCTGTAGAATTTCCCTTTTTACCTCAATAATTCCCTGCTGCTGTTTACTCTTGGACAGTCATACATCGACGGTCATTTTGGTATTTTTCCCCTTTTTGCCTCAATAATTCCCTGCTGTTTACTCTTGCTCATACATAGACGGTCTTTTTGGTAATTTTTTACCTCTTTGCCTCAATAATTCCCTGTTTACTCTAGAATATTCACGGTCTTTTGGAAGTTTCGCCTGGCAGGAATTTCCCTGTTTAATCTTCAACGATTTTTATATAATTTCCCTGTGTAGACTTCAAAATTGTCTAAAATAGGGAACTTTTTCTGAACCTGGTAACACTGTGGTGGAGAAATGCCTTTAGTATAGATGCTGTGACATACATAAGGTTCCAATGGTGCCACTGTATTATATTCATTCTCCATGTTTATTTTCCTCTCCTTCTATCATCCAGTCGTCAATATTTCTCCCCGGCTTCGTTTAGTTGTAAAATTCAAGTAAAAGTTATATATTTTTATCGATTAGTGTCTTATTACGGGAAATAATTATGTGGCGTAGTAGGCTGACCTTGGCAACACTTTAATCCCATGTAGACATAGGATATTGGATTCCTTATAACTTTACTCCCATGTAGACATAGGACATTGGATTCCATATAAATTTACTCCCATGTAGACATAGGAAATTAAAATCTTTTTAACTTTACTCCCCTGTAGACATAGGACATTAGCTTATGTATAACTTTACTCTCATATAGACATAGGACATGGGATTCTTTATAACTTGGGATTCAAATGCTTATCGAAATGTCAAGTAGGATGCGGGTCTCTTTTTATGCTTATTTATTCCTCTCAGCTGACAATATTCTCGACACATATTTTCCGAGGTCATGTCTATTTTTCTTTTGCTGAAATGAGGTCACTCGTTTATATAGCGAATATGAATTATTGTATGGCTTGCCCGAGTGAAGAATATATTGAATAATAAATATGCATCTGATGTGGGCATTTCACGGTAATTTATGAACTATGAACTATATTTTTGTATAAATTAAGATCTGTTCAAGTCTGTTGCGCAGTGCCCACATGACTCGACTGGATCTTCGAATAACCCATTGACGTCCTTTGCCTAAATATCGATATAATTCTTGGGACACAACCAAAATATCATAATATCCACGTAGAGTACTTCATATTAAAGAACTTCCAACAATGCGAGACTAATTTTAGAGTCTGTCAACAAGGCACGGAATAGCCTAGCTACTACCATTACACTTTTAGTAGCTAACCATGTCCACCCCATACTTTATAAAGATAGATAAAAATAACAGGTAAAAATAACAGTTCCCCAGAGTGTTAGGGCTTGTCATATATATATATATATATATATATATATATATATATATATATATATATATATATATATATATATATATATATATATAAAAAGCTCAGTCGCCTAGTCCGTCAAGTCAAGAAGCACACAAGTGAGTGAGCGAGGTGACTATTATAGCTGCAATTTTATTGGCGATTGTACAGTATGCCGCACTCCCGTAAGAGCCACACAGCGTTGTCAACTCTGGCCGAGATGGTAAGCTCCATTCACTGCCACCAATGAGTCCTTTGAGTTGGGGATTCGGGATTACTATCTCGACCAGAGTTGACAACGCTGTGTGGCCCTTATTAAAATTTAAAACTCGTTGGCTTCCGGCAGCTGGTAAACAAATCGGGCGGTACGCTGAAATTGGGATAAAAATATCCGTTTTCTGTGGCGTTTGTGTACTTTCAGTATTATCGTTTTAGTTCAAATCACTCAAATAATCATCAAAACAATTACATACACTCTTGTTCATAAGACTTTTTTCTATCATGAAATACTAGTCAAAAGCAACTATTTTATTTGGGTATTACTAAAATAAGTAGTTCCTACTGATATATGGTCTCGTCTGGAAATACGAGGAAAAAAAAAACGTTACCCTTTTTTCAAACTAATATAATGTAGGAATTATCTTTGATATTACACAAAAAAGTATTTCACAAGGTAAATAAATAATTCTGTAAACCTCAAATAAAAGCCTAATCATTTACAACTTCCAGAAATTATGTTTTGAGGTAATTTGTTCATTGATGTATAGCCCAAGGCCAAGAGATATATATCTCTCAAGAGTATATCTCTTGGCCTTGGTAAAGCCTATCTATCTCAGGAGTCAGGAGTCGACTCTGGAATCGATTCTGTCGACTCCAAGGAATACAACTTCAAGGAATCGATTCCCGCCTCCAGCTGCCATCCCGCCAAGTTCCGGCTCCCTCCGGCTCATCAACTTTCAACCAATGATTGCATTTATTCTGGATGGGTTGGATATGTTTAAACAGCAAGTAATTAACGCCTGACAACCCTTGAAGACGTGTTAGTACTGTCGAGTGAATTAACACAGAATTAATGACATTATAGCTGGGAATAACAGAGCATACCAAATAGAGCTCGAGGAAGCCAACCGCGAAAGACCCGATCGGGCTCGAGGAAGCCAACGGGTTAAACGGTACGTTTAAACTGTACGTTTGTGGTTGTCGGAAAAGAAGTGATAACGGTTGGAACTGTGTTGTAATAAAATGGCAGAGATTCCTGGTATCCAGTTAGGCCATAAGAGTTCCCAGTTAATATATGGGCAGACTATAGAGTGGCAACAGTTTATTAAACAAAAGGATTATCTTAACTGAAACTCCTGAATAATATAAGGATTTATTAAGTTATCTACAAATTGCTATTTCACAATTATTATTATACTTGTCTGAAAAAGAGCGAAAAATATGGTCCAAGATCTTTGGTTGAAAAGTGGAGTAGGCTACAATGATTATCATTTTCTGTGTAAGCTACATTTTGTAGAGTATAGACAAAAGGCAAAATCTCAATCCAGCATATGTACCCATTGTAACAAAGACTAGATGAGGTTTCAAATTGTATGACACGGCATAATGTATTTCCAGCAGTGATTTCTTTCATAATATTATTGTTACTATACAGTACTAGTTCAGAGCAGTGTCAGACTACTCAAAACCAACAAATAGCCCACTGGATTAAACTTTGAATCGAAACTGTCCTCTCACACAAAATCCTTAGTGAAGTAGGCTATACACTGTTATCTGTAAACATAAGATTACCCATTCTTTATGCTACTGGACACACAAACTGTACATCCATAGTAATAATGACATCACATTTATATACACACAAATATCAGCACATTGTTAACAACATAAATATACAACAATATAATGACACAAAATTCCTATCAAATAAAGACTCCATAAACCAGTATAAAAGGATCAGGTATGAGGAAAAACCACTCTCTAGTCATCCTTAGTGTAAACATTTCTGGCTACAGCAAACAGCTCAGAATTCATCAACAAAAATACCTGCAGTAAACATATATTTGCTATTCTATGCAAAACATCAACAACATGGTCTTCTCTACAGTACCTTACCTATGGTACTGACTGTAATTACACTGGTGCCTTAGAGAACTTATAAAAGAGCAGACACAATTTATATGCTGCTGTAGAACTGTGAAAGACAGACTGCATGCCATACTAAATCCAGTGCTGTATAAGGCAACACGAGAAATTCCCTGAGTGTCAACCTATGCACTGTTAACCCCTTTTATTCGAGGACGTACACCATACAGTCTCTAAACAAAAAAATACAAGTACAGTACACAGTATGCTTTAAAAAATTACAGTAGCATAGACCCGATGAAAACAATGGAAAAATTACCCAGAGATCACAAGAAATGCATTGCTCATTTAGATAACCACTGAACCTTCATGTAATGATACTGTACTTTTTTGTAGCTACTGTTGTAATGAGTACTTACAATGTAATGATGTTATCTTCACTTGGGGTTAATGGCAAATAAGTTTGTGTTGGTCTAGTCTGTTTATTTTATATTCAGCCTGGGATATGCTCAATCATTTACATAAAGGTTGCCTGCTACAATACACCCACCGTTAGTGACGAGGAAGGCAACCTTTATGTATATGATTGAGCATAAACAGACTAGACCAACACAAACTTATTTGCCATTAAACCCAATTGAAGATAACATCTTTACTACATTGTAACTACTCGTTACACTGTATTCTTACATATGGTATCATATCTTTTGAATATTTTAACAAGTTTTTATAGGTCCTCTAAGAGTGAAGGGGTTAATGTTTATGTGGTGTTAACTGAATAAATGCAGTCTGTCGATGCTTATACAACAAGTATTGTAAAAACAACTAAGTATAGTTTAATATTGTTCTTAAAGTGTCAACTCAACACTGCAAGAGAGGAAGTAGACTAAAGAACTAACATACTGTTCTCTTCATAAAGTTAGCCAAAATACTGTACAGGTACTAGGAACACCTGCTGGATAATCAAGCACCAACACTAAGACAACTTTTGGTGAGGAAGAAAAATGACATGTGACATACTCTACTGATTAAGGGTAATATTATAAAAAGTATTGTACCATCATTAATCACCAGTTGGTACCTGTTATTTACTGTGTGTTCATATGTCAAAATTTAAAACTTTGGAAAATGGCATATATTTAGTCTGCATTACCATACAGTGTAAATTATAATTTCACACAGTGAACCTATTTTTAACTTACAGGACTGACAAAAACCATAATGAATGGAAATATCAGCTTCACATACAAAGTACTGTAACCATAAAAGTAATGACAAAATATGGTTACAATGATCCTGCAAATCATATTAAAATGAAATTGTACTGTAACAATCTGGAATAGTTGGTTTCCAGTTTGCAGCACTACATACTTCAAAGAGTAGTCTGTCATTTGTATAAATTTTACCATTGTATTATCCAAAACATGTTAAGTTAACCTAGATGTACTCCTCTTCAATTACTTACTCACTACAAATATTCATCATATGATCTACCAACTAGTGCTACATGGAGAAAAATAGTATCTTAAAGTCTATATCTATTTCTTTATAAAGTGTTGCTCAAGTGCACAACATTACCAAAGTGCAGGGAGTCAAAGATGGGCGGAAGGTTGTCTTACAGTACATTGAACTCACCACAGTGCCCCCTGAGCTCTACTAAAGTGCACCAATGTGTCCCCAACTTACATTACTAGAATGGCAGTGATGCAGACACCTCCAAGTATCACATGCAAGTGAAATATTCTTACACTACTCTTACATACTACACATATAGCGGGTCTGGAAAAGTATGTGCAAAACTTCAGGAACTTCTTTTATTATCAAACTTATTTAAGCAAAATATTTTCTTTGAATGTTTATCTAATTCACTAATCACAGTTATATATCCACAATAATTGAAATAAGTAACAGAACACTTCACTTTTTGTTTCTGAATTATACTTCAATATCATCATTTAATAACTACAGTACCTGCACTGCAAGTCACACAAACCTTCACTGAACATTTTTACTCAGAATAAGTTAAGTAATGTAATCAGTTCATGAAGTTATGCATATTTTTCTCAGGATAATCTGATTTTCTTGTCTTCCTTATACTGTAATCATTTTATGACTAGATTGTACCTACCAATCATAACTAATTTAATCTGCATTTTGACTCCTTACTATGATACTGTAATTACACAATTAGACACTATTAACACTTCTTGTAAAACAAATCTTTTTTATTTTTTTCAAATCACAGATCAATTACTGCTCACACAGTGTCAGTGTAAATTGCAGGTAAAAACAAGAATACAATTACTATTTGATGATAAAACTGGGATCTGATGCAAAATTACTTTAAATATATTACACATAAAAGGTTATTAAAGGTGCCAATGAGTGGCAGTCACTGGGACAGAGTGTAGCACACACTGTGTGTATGAAACACAATTATAGCACCCATCACAAGGATGATCATTGTGATGCGTGGCCCAGAGACCTCTCCACCCACCTGAGACCCGAGTCAGCTTCGGCTATGGCTGACTAAGCAGGAAGACCTCAGACAGCCGACTCAAACCCCCCACCCCCTGCTCACAGGGGTGGTAACCTCTGGCATCAGTGGCATTTTTTTTAAAGTGTCCCGAGCAAGGATCGAACGCTGGGCTGCAGAATTGCAGCCACAACTTCTACCACTGTGCTAGCCAGAGGCTAAATAAATTGTTTTTGAAAATAATAAAAGAAACAATCGGTACCTGAGAAAAAATAAGTACTTTTTTATATGCAAGTCCAGTAATAGCATCATCATATTATATACTGGCAAACTCAGCCTGCCTATTTCTACCTCAATGAATGATACATGCCTTCTGATATTGTTATTTTCTTGGTTTGATCTAAGGAATTCCATATTAAATAACATAGTTACAAATGTTACCTAAACAAATGATTCAATTATCATCTGTTGGTGGAGGAAAAATTCTGTGAGACTGAAATGTTAGAATAAACACATTCTCCAGACATGAGCCTTGTTTTCCTTCGACCAACTCAGCTACAAAAGTATTCACAAGGCTGGTGAAAAATTTCCATCTTTTGATAGTAATTTAATTATCATACACAAAACAGCACACATATTTTCTTGTATGAGGCAAGAATTACTGCTTCAAAGTGAGCCAAGTGCCAAAAAGATCAAACTTAATAGTTCTTTCCAAAGTTGTTGATTCGAATGCCATCTTGAACTAGATACCTGATATTGGTGAGGCAATGTGAAGTTCAATTACTCAATTGGAAATAGCTTTTTATGGCAGACTGTAGGTATGTACGCATGCAAGGATTGGTTAAATTTGTTCATCCTGATACATAGAATTAACTTTGAGGTCTGGAGACTGACATAACCTCACAGCATCCTCACTCATTACAGCCAGGTGGCATGATGTATAGTACAGTATACATCAACTGTAGCTAGTCTAATTAATTCCTTCAGCTATTAATATTCTATTTCAGATTTGACAGGATCAAGTTTCATGTCCTGGATATTTTAAGAGTTTGGGGCCTTGTCATTTCTTTTCTTCCAATGCACACCAAACATTATGCTAAATGGCTTTAGCTTAGCTGCTGACAAGACAAGATAACAAAGGCCATATGGCACAAAATAATAAAACCATAACAAATAAGAAAACCTAACACAATAGGCAAAATCACAGAACATAATTATGATACCAGAATGAAGGTCATTTTATGGGAAAGCAAAAGTTCTAGATTCATAAGAATGTATCTTAAAGTGGAGGATAATAAAAGCAAGAAAAAAAAAATTATCACAGGTATGGACAAGAGAATGAAAGTGGACATTCAAGGAAGTGGGTGACAGTAATATAAAGTGTTGAAATGTCAGCAGAGAGAATGAAAAATAAGACCTATGTCCACATACATGCTATTCACATCCTACTTGAGTAAACTACTGTACTGTACAGTAATGATATTACACAACTGTCAATCATATACACTTCCATACAGCCTAAAGAAAATTTAGTAATATACTATACAGTTATATTACACTAGAATTGTACCCATCACAAGACACACTCCTGAAAGTGAGTATGGTGTCAGCAAATTGTAGACTGATTCCTCCAAACTTTAACACTACCAAGAAAGGGCCTTCCTCTATATAGGTGGTCAATTGTGTGACACAGTTTTGAAGAATCAGTTGCTGCTAATTCACTAGGCACATCTTACTCCCTTGAGAATATTTCTCTTATCTCTATAGTACAGTACTGTATATTATCTAAAATAAATCCATACTGGTACTATAGGTTCCTAACACCTGCAGAAACTGTTCTTTATGTTACATTATGAAGCATTGTAGTCTTATAAGTTTAATAACAGGTCTTTATATTTACATATTCATACCGTACTGTAAAATATATCTTGTTAAGATCTAGTACGTCAGAAAACGTTCAGGTGTACAAAGTTACATTTTTAAAAATTGCTATAAATATAATTATGACCTTTTCCACAGTACAAGATGGCTTATATATACATTTTTACCTAGCATACAACATCAGAATCTGAATTAAGATTCGAACTGCACACAATCAGCCATATTTATAGTCAGCACTACTGTGTTAATTAATCGGACAGTAACCTAGGAGTCTATTATTAATGCTCATAATGCTTGAAAATTTCACCTATCTTCAGGTCCAGTGCCTTTTACCAGGCATTCCTCCCTCCCCCCCAATAATGGGTTGGCCACAGCAGAATTATTTTTAGTTCTCCTCATTCTTCCCACTCTCCCACTTCCCTCTTGTACTGTACTGCTACTACACCCACACACTACCTACACCACAAAACCCAAGTGCTCAAGGATAAGGAGCAGCAATAAGTAACAAGCTATATTCCGATAGCTATACTCCCAGGGTACTAACAGATAAATTAACAAAACTGTGTTTTATGGTTTCATACAAGGGTACCATGTATGAACAAAACCAAATGACCACCTGGCTATGTGCCTACTCTGAAAGTTGATAAAGTGCACCGATGTGAGAAGGCACCAGAACACACAGGACTGAACACTTTCACCACATGTACATAAACTGATGATTTATCTATTCATTTGTCATACATCTTTTCTTAATAACCAAACTACACAACTACCAAAAAATAGAATATAAGGATGAATTGCAAAACTGTCAAATAAGATAGAAAGAGATACTGCCATCAAAATCCCAAGAAAAACTTCCTGGCTGTCTATAACTCAAACCATTCACCACACTGCAGTGTTAGTTACAAGCAAGAGTTGATCTTCCTTTATAGCACCTCCACTTGAAGGATAGCAAAATATTGGAATGAACATGGATGTCCTCCTTAACAGAACTGCACCAGCTCATCTCCAAGTCTGCTAAAATAATCACATTTTTCTAATATCTTTGTCTGCCTTTTTAAACATCCTCTTGATTATTTAGCTATATGGTCTTCAATAAAACAAGACATGTTTTCACCCACTAATTACAATACACTACTCATTAAACAGTAATTTATCTTGTCTCCCAATGCTGGTCTATTTGAGAACCGCTGAAATCTGCCTCAGTAGTCTTCATCATCATCAACACACTCATTTATTCATATTATGAAAATATATATTATAGGTACCGGTATGTAAAAACAAATGATAATACTGTACTTGATAATTATAAAGCTGGAATAGCACTATATTTACCACAGAAAGCCATGGTGTACTTTTCTACTTTAACACAACTCTATTTTCCCACCAGCTGTGAAGGAAGGTCATGGTATGACAAACAATAGGAATTATAGGTGGTCGAGTTCCTTTATATGCATAATTTTCTCGATATTGAACTCTGTAATATGAACTTTTGTCATGAAAAAGCACCAATGAGAAAGTTGTAGTTACTAGGAAGAAGAACCATGCAGAAACAACAAGGGAACAAGCTCACTTCTCCATTGTACCTAGATGATGACTAAGTAAGGTTGGTGGTGGTGTGGCAGGAGGATATGAGGGAGGAGGCAGGACTCAGATATGAGCTGGTACGCAAGTACAGGTACACCAATTGTATGGTGAAGGATCTTTGCTACAGGGTAGAGGTTGACCTTATCATTCTTCATATTTTCTGGAATCACATTTTCACATGAAATGTAGCACAATGTACAAAAATCTCTATATACAACTGAAAGGGTAGGATGGAATATTCCTGTTACCCTAGCTGAGAGTGGCTTTATTTCCTTGTCATAGATTATGCATACAGCCTTAGATGCTGATAGAACCACATGTTAATGTTAATAGCTTTCCTTTCATAGAGAATATCTGACAAATAACATTTAATATGTTGGACAAACTGCTAGTACAACTGAACTGACAAAATATCAAGACTGTACCACAGAACTACAGCAGAAAACTTGAGTAACAGGATATTATTATTGCCCCATGATGGAGCCAAAGAAGAGTGATGAGAGAATACATGAACAATGAACAGCTAGTGCTACAGAATGGTGCCAGGTTCATTTAAGGCATTTGCTTCATAGCAGTATTGGCAACTGTGATTACACAGAGCAATTAGTCATAAGCAGTAGAACACAAGACACAAGACTGTTATTACCATCTTCATTATTACTATTATACAGATGAGGTGTAGTTAACAATTTTCCTTGTGGCACTCAGTATTCCTAGAAATGGATAATAGAACTATAATGTAATATTTTCTCATCATTACATATGCAAATCTATGATTATCTAAGCATCACTAGCTAAATGCAGCAATATTAAATACATTAACCTATTTACTGTTATTTATAGAAACCAGCAATTTTCAATAAATATTTATAAAACTATGGTATGCAAAATGCAACTGTTTCAAATTTCTATATAAGGCTCCTCTGCCAACACTCTACGTTCATACATACTTCACACTTTGTGCTGTTGATAGTTGCCGGTGAGATTAATATTGTCCCTGATCTTAGTACATACTCTAATATAAATATGATGATGAAAAATAGCATGCCAGGTGAGACAAGACATGAAATCCAGTATAAAGCAAGCTAATCATCCTTATCTGGCATATGGGGGTCCCCATCACTGTCCGTGAGGAGGAAGTCAACATCCGAGGTAACATGGAAGACAGGAGAAGATGCGGTGTAGTCCACAGTCACCTCCCCGACGTCAATAAGCTCCGCATCATCGCTGGCCAGATAGGCTGCGGGCTTGATCGTCTGGCCTGAGGCTGGCAACTGCGGGTGTTGCCGGGACGGAAGCAGGAAGACCAGTGACAAGGCGATGACCATGTGCCAGCAGCTGTGGACATACTATACACAGGCATACACATCAGCAATTACTAGTACTGTACCGAACATACACACTACAAGTTCACCCTTCTCCATTAGCTTATAATTAACATTATGAAAATATATGTGAGATAGTCTATCATCATGTGATAAATATTAATTGCAATGGGAAAGCTAAATAATTCTTTAAAATTATCAGATTTGGTGAGTAATTGTTTAAGAAAGTGTGAACTGGAAATTGTTTAAGCAGAATTTGTGAATGATGATTTAGATACAAGAGGAAGAGATTTCCTGGGAATGTATGTTAGGGCATGCAACCCTGTTTTAACTTTATGAGTGATGTTATGGGTCTTTGTACCAAATGTAAAGTGACCCCTCATTCCACTGCAGGCACACTTTTTTCACTATGGAGAGTGACAGCTATGAAACTCTTCCACGATAGGGCTGACATTAAGAGAAAAATTATAAAATGTATTAGTAGAAGCTCACCTTATAATTATCCTTGGTCTGGAGAAGTGCAAACATAATTAGTCCAGAGAGGGCAAGAGTGATGCCAGCCCCTCGACACAGCAGCTGACGTGGCTCAAGTGACGGCCATGAACCTTTACACCAACGTTGATACAACACATGCCCTACCTGATGGTCAAAATCACTGGTTACTAACAGATGTACAGAAAAAGGAAAGAAAATATATATATTAGAAATCTTTTATTCAAATGGCTGACAGATGAATGAGTTAAAAGTAAAGGAAAAGGAGTGAAATAGAACACAAAATAGTGTGCAAGAATAAATACTCCTCTGCAATTATAATTCATCCTCAAGCACGGCATTCATTACTACATTTTTTTCAGCTTTCATTATAATGAATAGCAAATTCTACCCAATTTATGGCATTGCATGTTTTTAAAAACTTTTCAGTTAAAAAATTATATATAGTCAATCATAGGGCTTCAAAGCTCCAAAAATATTATGTTTTATATTTCAAGCATACAACAATTTATTGACACCAACCGGGATTGTTGCAGCAATAGCCATAGGTAAAGTAAAGGAGGCAAGGGCGGTGCGACTATACTGGACAGCCGGGGCAATGACCACAACCCCAAGTGTGTGCAGGGCTGGACGATACTCCTCCCCTATACCCCCCATACCGACCACCGTCACCCAGAAACACAGCAGTGAAAAGAAGAAGTCCGTAAACTGCAGCACCTCATACTTGGTTATGCAGTACGACACCACCTGTAGCACGAGGTGTGATGTGGGTGTTAAAACCTTCAAGTGAAGATTAGTCTATTACTGGTTGTCCACTAGGAAATATAGTTTCTGGAGAAGTGTGGCTATTATATCTATATCTTAAGTCAAGAAGATACAACTTACCTCATTATCACAGGCATGGTAAAGCACTGAGGCTACCATGGTGGCAATGAAGAGGAGAGCCTGGGTAAAGAGGCGGCGACGGAAGGCCACCACAGCAGGGGGTAAGAAGAAGAGGTTGCTGAGGGTAAGGAGGCAGACCCCTGTGACAACGTTACTCCACCCCTGAGCTTCATCCCCATCTTCACATCCCCACCCTTGCCACCCCTCACGGCACACCTGAAACACCATAAAAATAAAGTAAGGCTATCATTACTCTAAGCCATTTCTTGATATAAAATATACAGAGGGATGAGGGCACCATTGAGTGGTGTGATCTTCCACTTTCTTAAAAAAACATAAAAACAGTAGAGGTTGCCCCATGAAGTTGACAACAAATTTTTTAAAGTTATCCTTAAAAGAATTTTTCCTTCAACTTTATCAGGATGCATGTATTTAGAGATAGGGATGTGATGTGAGGCAAAGACACTGACACAGCTGGTGAAGAAGAACATGCCACGATTAGTCTCCTGACAGAGTCCATGCTGGCCACAGGGACTGTCCCCAGCGAATACACACGGTTGTGTCCTCACGTCCAGACTCACCATGGCTTGGCTCACCATGCATCCTGACACCAGCCTGCCAATGGGAGGAACAAGGAATTAATCATATATGAATCTAGCATGAGATATTCTTGGGACTTAAAAACTACCCTGCTAAGCCAGTATTCAGACAGTTAAAGTAATTCAAGTACAGTATAATCTTAAATTTCGACAATTCAAATTTCGACAGCAAAAATAACACTACCCTAATACCAATTTCAACACAAAAATCACCGATTTCGACGCATGCCGAGTTATATATACAGTTGACTCTCAAATGAATCCGAGGACTTCTTATACATAACGAGCGAAATTATAATAAATATATCACAAAATGATATCACTGTCATTTGTGAAGTGTGTGTGTGTGTGTTCCCACCACTTCTCCCACGCTCCTTCCCCCCTACCCTCAGTCTCCATTCACCCTAGCCCAAGGTCAAGGGAATATAGACCTAGCCTGCCTTGTCACCGTGTGTGTGACTCGCTCGTTTTTAGTAATTACGAGTTACCCACCAGCTTCAACACTCAGTCATGTCAGGTGGTGCATTTACAAAACAGAAAAAGAAGGAAATACCAGAATATGCTCAATAAAATGTAAACAGACGATATCGGGCTATCTCCCCCCTTCCCCCTACCACCTCCACCACTACCACATATGCCGACGACTCATTTCAGTCGTGAGTCATCTGCGAAAACCTTTAATACAAATTGTTATAAGCATTTAATATGTTTAATACGAATTGTAATACTGTATTTACATTTGTAAAGTAACTCTTACTTATTACTATGTATTAACTTGTGTTCATATGTGAATAAGGGCGATATTTTTACTTAAGGTTGGCCAGTTGTGGAACCATGCTAATTTTCTCCATAAGAAGTTCAGTTAAAAATTTCGACAATTAAAATTTCGCGAGGTGTTTGGAGCACCAATTTCTGTCAAAACTTGAGATTATACTGTACAGTGATACACGTGAACCATTAAAATTCTTCAGCTTACCCATTCTGGTAACATACAAGCTGAAGGGCAAGATACCAGATGTCTGGTTCAGGGAAAGGTATGAGTATGATGTCCTCCACAGTATTCCTGGAGTGAGAGGACACATTAAGGGTGAGCTGGTCCTCCTCACACACCAGGCTCCCATTGACCACATCTGGTGCCCGACCCTTCCTCACACACCCAAGCACCGAGATCATCTGACGAGTTGCGTTCTGGCAAAGTCAATACACTTGATATAATGCTAGGTTGGCTTCTTAGCATTATTGCTACTTGGAAAGAAACACAATGTACACAGTGCTTTGGCATCTGGCAAACAGAATAAGACTTTCATTTGCATCACCTTTAACTCGTCATAATCTTTTGGGTTAAAATATGAACAGTGATATGAGTGAAGCCTAGTCTCCTTTCACAATTGGAAACAATATTCAGTGTCAAAAGCATAAATCTGGAATAATAACAATGCATGACTGCTTATGCACAAGAAAACCAATGCCACACATTCTCAATTTCTCTCAAATTACTACAAACAAGTATTATTTACCCTACGGTACCTGCTGAAAAAACAAGAACAATACACTGGCATCATTGATTTACCTTATTCTCCCACTCACTACAGTACTTACCATTAGAAGCTCATCCAGTAGGATTGTGATGCTCAGAGTTCCCCCAATGTCAGTGAAGGGCAAGAGGGTGAGGTGGGTGAACAGGGGTGGACCCCTCTTCACTGACAGCCATGTTATGTACCAATCACGACCCTAGGCAGAAAGATATGGCATTTAAACACTCCCCCATGAAATTCTCCTGCAGTATTAGTAATTAATCATTTATACTTTTCCTCTCATCCAGTATTAACCTCAGATACTTTAATCCTTTAACAAGATCATTCTAGTAGAAGGATGAAATTTTACATTATAATTTTTATTAGTGAAAAAAACAATGACAGAACAGAGCCATTCCTACCTGTATAAGGAAAGTGTCAGTAAAATCACTGGCATGTTTGATGCGAGCCAAAGGCAGAATGGGGTAACAGTGATGGCCCTCTGAGGAGAAATCTGGTTCAATTGTCCAGGGCTCCTCTGAAGTCACAAATGGCTTCCCATGAGTCTCATTACTAGATGGCCATAACTCCTCCCAGTCCACCTCATTTGTTGATTTGTTTCTTTTATTTGGAGCTGCCTTTGCTGTGTCAGTCACAGATTTGTTTGATTTTTCAACTACTGAACTGTGTATATCTGCTTCCACTAACTTACTTGTCTTTTCATGAACCAACCTGGCAACCTTCTTTAAAGTTGATATATTTTCCTTCTCTTGGGTTGACCTGTTTGTGTCTTTTATTTTATTAGTCTCCTTTTGAGATGAATTGTATGTGTCCTTAACTTCTGACTTATTTATGTCATCATGTGTTAACCTGCTTGCTTCCTCTATGCTGCCGTCCTCAAGAACAGACAAAGTGATATTGATGGGTGCTGCTGTTCCCACAAAGCGAACTTCTTGTTGGGATGAGATTGTGTACTCTGTGGAGTCCACCTCCTGGATACGAGGAGTCAGGTTCTTGTATGAGCTGGTAGTACATTCTGAAAGGAACCACATTCAGTTTGTGTACCAAATTAAAGTTAAATAAATTAGGAATGTACAGTAGGTCTCAATTTCTTTCAATGGTAGTGATGGGAATCTTTCTCTCAGATGAAAAAGAAAAGCACCTTTGGTATGGATAGTTATGTCCAGCCTGGTCTCCCCCTCTGATGCCACCAAAAGGTAGTAGTAGCTGTCAGCATATGGTCTGGTTTCCCTGAAGACATGGCCAGTCCCTTCAGTGATGTTGGCCACGTCAGGGTTGTCTGGGTTGTATGCAGGCAGGGACCGGGCACTTAGGGTTAGCGAACGTACGCACCACACTCTGTTGACTGACTGTTCCAACATCTGACAACTGGATACATTTACCCGCAGAAACCATGTGTGGGAAGGCACATAGAATCTGCAGAAAGAGGTTAATCTAAATGTATAAAATAACAAATTCAGTACATTGTATTAAATGAACTCTTCCTTCTATACACACTTCTTCCCAACCCATAAGATGATAAGGATATCCTGTGGTGAGCCTCCCTAATGTAAAGTTCCAGTCCTATAATGGGCTACTAGTGTAATAGTATCAGCACTAAATTGATACCTGGTCATTGTACCAAACAATTTTACTTCATGGCTAAACTTTCAATGTATACTTCTTCAATGTATACTATCAGGGAATGAGATATCAAAGGAATGGGAAGATGGATGAGGTCTGCAGGATCTCTGATTATACCAACCTGTAGTATGAAAGAGTCTCATGTGTAGTGATGGTCTGCTTGCCACCAACTTCCAGAGTTTTGACGTAGCCCTTCTGTGTCCACATGGCAATGGACCCCAGACTGTACCGACATTTGTGGATAATACCCTGCGGACACACACACATAGGTAAAGGTGATATAGCCATGTTCACAATCAGGCTTGTGTTAATATCAGTACTCTCCACACGATATATCGATTTGTATCAACAAGCATGCCAAACTAACCACTTCATGCATCAGGGGCCCCACTCATATGAATGAGGATCACAATTTTTTCAATGTTCTATATCTGATGTGCTCCCACCAGTGAATCAGGTAATACTTTCAATTAACCCACCACAATACCATTACAAGTATTAGCATTAAAAAATGCCACAAAATGTTGGTTTAAACATCGTAAAAGCCATTACCAGGAACCTTTTTCTATACATATATTGTATCTGGTTTCAGTTCAGTAATTACTGTTTGTAACTTCTAAACTCTAATTGCTTTAAAATAACTCTGTCACCAAAAATATCTTCAGTACAAGAAAATAGTGCTAATTGACTGAGCAATACAGAGTGTAACAAAAGTACCCTTTATTTACATACTATCCATATCTCCAGCATTTAAGAAGCATAAAGGAATTTTGGCTTCTACAATTATGCAACCAAAAATCTATCTACAGCCAGTATCAGGCAGTGCCATGTTTCAAGTGAGGAGAGCATTTTGCATTGCCAACCTCTACAAACTCTCTGAGCACTGATGTCAGTTTAGCTGTTTTCTACAACTTTATAGTGTAAATTTTCAATGTTTGCAAGAACTTTTTGAGAAGTGAGAATGCATAGTGATGGTTTTTATGTAAACAAACAATTCACTATTAATTCTAATGTTTCAAAACGTACTCACAAACAACAAAAAATTACAACAAGTATAGAATAACATTAAAATTGTCACCTTTGCCTAAAAGACACTTACCAGAGGTAAGATAAAATTGTACAGGTAGTTGGAAGCCAGAACTGTGTAACTGCAAGATTGAAGGAGGTGCAAGAGGGAGCAAGTGCAGATTTATGAACCCAAGAGGAGGGAAGAAAGGGGAACCACAGCATGCTGGAAGAAAACAGTCACCATGCAAGTCATCAAGTAAATCAAGACAGAATACACAAAAAAGAAGAGCAAATTTCCAGAAGACAGACAATGTGAAGAGCTTAAACCTATTTCACCCAAACTGATTCATAAATATATGCAACTTCATTTATTTTCCTCAATACCTGTATAAATTTAATTCAAGCAGTCTAGCCTATATACAGAACAATACACTGTTCTACAGGCCCAGTTGGAAATAAGTAATGCCCTTACTGTCAACAAAATTTGGCATAAATCAATACCACATATTGTTAATATAATTTGTATGAGTTGGGCTATTATATGACATTGACACTACTGCTAAAATCTGTACTACCTTGATATAACAAGCTTTCAAAAATATTCATATTTACTCAATAAAGTATTGCCATGCCATGGAAAAATACACATACAGAGTACTATATACCCCCTCTTTTAAATGACAATGATAACAGTTTAAAGTTTGGCCAATTCTCAGGTACAATCACATATATGTCACTCTTTAAAATACCTTTCTCTCATAAATGTGTCAGTTTCAACAAGTAGTCTACCACCACATCACTGAAACAATTGTCACACACCATAATATGGCTGTGTTGCTCACCTCCTGCTGCATCTGTTCATTCCAATTGGGAATGTAGGCTGCAGCAAACCAGCTCCCTGGGAGAGGGGCGTAGACCGGTAACACTGTGGCATCATGAGGCTGGTAGGCTGTTAATGTCACAACCTGTCAGGGAAATATTAGGGAAGTGTTGCCATATAATCAAATATGAGACAGCAAGAAGTACAGCAACAACTACACCACAGCTCTTCTACAATACTTGAAGTTGGTTTACCTCTACAATTTTAGGAGAAAATAGTACAGTACTTCTTTGAGAGGTAAAGTATTTTGTCTTCATCATAAGTGGTACAGTACACTGATAATTTCAAGCAAACAAATACGAAAACCTCAGTATAAATGACGAGTGATCAATATTTTACTATTGCATACAGAAACAGAAAAAAATACCAACTTGAAACAATTTATTGTAACAGCAGACTTATACCAAAGTTAGGCTATCACTAACCTTATGCAATGCTGTCCTGTGAATGTACATGTAGTCCCGTAGTGTGGCATTGTTGCGGGTAATTACCGGGTAACTGCCATGTTGCACCAGTCTAGAAGCAACACACGGGATAAGGTAATTTAAAACAGCCTAGGATATTACACTATAATGGCCTATTGATGCGGTTCTCACAACTGACACAAAAGTCTTCAAGCTTGCTTTCGTATAACTTACATATGAACCTCCTATATTTAAAACAGATTAGCATAGCCTACTACATTATAAGCCATTATAATGTAGTAGGCTATGTGGTTCTCCCAAATGACACAATGGTCTTTTAACCTGTATAACTTACACATGAACCTCCCTCACTGGACAGTCGGGGTCATCCATGAAGGCAGCAAACTCCCACGTGACCCGAATCACCTCCGCCGGCACATGGAAGTGGAAAAGTGTCACATCGGCGTAGGTGGAGTACGGCTGCAGCAATCCCTCCTGACTCACCTCCGGCACCAGGCTCACACTACACACTGATGGAATTCACCGTGGAATATATCAATTACTCGTTGTTGTGACATCCAATTATTTTACACTGGAATCACGTAACCAAATGACAAACTAAATGAGGCTAAACCGGAGATACTGACTATGGCTCATACTCTATAACAGTCATGGTGTTCATGATGGTATGGGAATGGTACGACGGCTCTATAGTGTTTCAATGGAGCCATTGTACCAGTACCATGCCATCGTATGCACTACAAACGTTCTTGAATATAGCCCTTGGTTCGGTCAGGTGAGTAAGTATAATTTCTATCAATATCAACTTGTGATATATTGTGCACTTTCCTCGTTACAACCCTAAATGAAAACTGAAATATTAACCAATGTTAAGGATAGAGGTTGCTCCATCCTAAATGGTTATGTCAGGTCATGTCAAGTTGGGTTAGGTCAAGTGACAGGTCAGGTCAAGTTGGGTTATGTCAGGTAAAGTCATATTAAAGGCTAGGCTAGGTTGTCAGGTCAGGTTAAAGGTTCTTTCCTCACATTAATTTGGCCAAATATTAATAAAACACCAAAAAATGTGCATAACATAATGCAAAATAATGAAATACAGGCATGTTGCTTTGTTGGTAGACATAGGCCTATATTCAAAAAATGGGTTTATAATGAAAATCATTGTTCGATGGTGTAAACTGTCAGAGGAAAGTTTATGGTGAGAAATTTTATCCTGGGAAGACTGTACTTGTGGTAATCATTAACTATTTTAATAACAATAGAACAACAGTGTTATTATATATTGTAGGTACGTAAAGTGCATTGTACACTGTTAGTGCCTAAATCTGGAGCAAATGATTCCTCCAAACTATTGTAAATAACAAACAGGCTACCATTATTTTTGTTAACCTGGTTTTGTTTCCTGGCATAGTTTGTAGTAATCAAATTGCTCCCGTGTATCTAAAGTCCCTTCAAGTGGTCTCCAGCTCTGGTACAAACAATGAAACCTGCTGCTGCACCTCACATTTCCTACACAACACACATTAAAACTCCTATTTGGACTATTTATTTCATGTTCAAGTGGTCCTCCTGACAACTAGCAACACCATCCACTCTATACTTGCCGACTACATGAGTGTAAAATGCCAGGAGAAGGAGGATAATCATGGTCAGGTGGAAGCAACAGCTGAGGCTCAGCTGCCATTGCTCAGGACACACACACACACACACAACAAACACTCCACATCAAAGAAAAGGATGGAATGTAATGTATCACTATTATAAACTGAGGGTCTTATTTAAGTACTGTATTGGCCTACATTCCTCAGAGTGCTAGGGCTTGTAAATAAAATATATATACTGTATATATAAAAAGAAAGGTTCAAGTAAGAGGATTCTTGTATTCTGGGCAAACTTAGAGGACTATATTGATTCTCCCAAACTAAGTCAGAAAACTGATTTTTCAGTATTTGAGTAGAAAAAATTATTGTACTTTCAGAGAAAAAAAGTTGTCTCTGCCTGTGGGTGAAAATGAATAAATACATGTACAGTCTTCTCCACTTCCGCTTTCACCAGTTCAGCGTTGCCAACGTATACAACCGGTATCGTGTGAGCTACCATTTCGGACTCTCGCATTCGAAACACCTGTCATTAACCCTTACTTTTACTGGCAGGTGTATCGGATGCGAGAGTTGGAACTGGTAGATCATACGATGCCGGGTGTATACCGTCATACGCTGAACTGGTGAAAGCGGGAGTGGAGACTGTAGGCTACACTCTGCAAAAAAAAGTTTTGGAACCACCCCTATTGCTAGTAGGCCTACTATGTAGAGTTGGTAAGTCTATTCCACTGGCGATAATACTCATTCTAACTATCTATCTATAAGGAATAAGGTGGCAAAATGGGAGGTCTAGCAGTGAAGTGGCAGAGATGTGTGGGGTTGAAGACCTTTCTGTTAGGTTGAGGCAGAGAAGACTGAGATGGTTTGGACATGTGATAAGAGCAGAAGGGGGTGTGTTGAGTGAGGTGGAGGAGGTGAGAGTTGGGGGCTGGCGACCGGTAGGAAGGCCCAAGAAAAAGTGGAGAACGTGTGTAATGGAAGATATGAGTTTAATGGGAATAGAAGAACATATGGTACAAGATAGACAGATGTGGAGAGCAGTCATCGCCCGTCCAACCCCATCCTAAATGGGAAAATACGGACGTTAAATGAAAATTATGATGATATCTATCTATAGCTCCGACGCCTCATTCCCTCCGGGAATTCCCCCCATGGGGGTGGCCACGGCAGAAGAGTCCAATTTTCCCTGTTCCAGCACTCCATCCTTACTCGGTCAAGGCTCCCCTGCCCCTCATGTTTCTCTCCTTTACATACTCTTCCACTCTGTTTTGCCATCTAGCTGGTGGTCTGCCTCTCACACCAGGTGCCACAACTTCACTTCCATACACCTTCTTTATAAACTCTTCACCTTGCATTCTCTCCCGTCATCCATACTATTCTTGATCCATTCCACCCATGTCCACACCCACGGAGACACCAACAGCGCACACCCTTCCTTTAGTCTTTTCATTCATACCCGTCTATACTACTCCTTCCATTCCCTACCACAGTCCACTCTCCCTTCCCTCCTTACACTCAGCCACTCCACATCCTTTCACATGGGTCTCCGTCACTCCCATAACATCCACTCTTCCTTTCTTGAAACATTCTACTATATCTCTTCTCTTGGTCACATGTCATTCCATTCACATTCACAATTACTTTAACACCACACAAATCCTTTACTAATAGCGTTGCAAATAAATGATCACATTTTAATCACTGGGATCACTCTCACTATTCTTTCCTGTCTTCTCACTATTCTGTCTCCCTCTCATTCTCCCTTCACTTTCACTATTCTTTCCTGTCTTCCTCTCACTCTTACGTATTAATAACAGTTATGTTATGAATAGGTGTATTATTGGTGCATAATATGTGTATTATGGTCCCTGTACAGGGACATTTGGGCTGACTTATCAGGTGTACTAACCGTACCGTGAAAAAATTCTAAAATTAATGGAGGGGTGGTTCCAAAACTTTTCTTGCAGTGTACAGCAGTGGAGATGTATGGGTAGCGAATATGAATATACTGCATACATGTGCAGTCGTGGAGATGTATGAGTAGTGATGATGAAAAAATTTAAGTAACAAACTACAATGGGAAATAATATGCTGACAGTAAAGCAAAATAATAGACAAGGTCCTTCCTTGGATATAATATTTATTTGCAATTGAATACAGTATATGATATATATTATTAATATGGATAAAGCACACTCCTACCATTCAGTTTACTATGTTCTGACTTTTTATACATCTTTCCAATTGAACATCTGAACCTCAAAGTAAATTAAGACAACTATTGCTTTGATCAAAATATTGATCGCTTTGGTAAAAAAAAAAATTATCTTTTAATTTTAACATTACAAATATACTGTACAATATTCACATTATGTTCTACCGAATTCCTTTAGTACACTACAGTACTTATAACTACCAAATACTGTAATACTAGAATTATTATGTTTGATGGCTTAATCTATGAGCTTCAATGAAAAAGGGGCTTTTAAAACAACTGTGGTTCAATGTTCAATGAATATCCATCAGAAACACAATTATAAGTAAAATAAAGGTACAGTATACATCTATCCTGCATATACAGTATTGATATACAGCACATATTTGGTATGATATAGCATATTCTAAATATAAGTTTACACATTGTGACAATTTATCTGTACAAGCAAGAATATTTATAATTACTAATATCCAGGCCACATGAGACTTTGCTTAAGACCATATAAATCGTTGTAACAATAAATTCCACAGCAGTGGCTGGTCTTACTGCACTTGGGCAGTAAATAACAGCATTTATGTGACAATACAGGGTAGGTCTGTACAGTATACATTATAGGCAATGGTTGTGAAGGACATGTAATAAAATACTGTCCTGATATTCATATACTGTACAAATTAGCTAGTATGAATGCCAATAAAAATATTAGTTTCTCAAACAAATAGCCAACTAAATGTAAATATTGTGCTTCTATAATAACTGTGAAATTAAATGTAACATCAAAGTTACTATAAATTTCAAGTACATTACCAGGGACTTGAGGTTGTGTCTAATATTTTTTAACATATAATCTTTCCAATTAAGTAAGCACTTCTTATATATATATTAATTTCATTATAAAATGTCCTTAAATTAACTAATTATGAACTCTTTCTTGTCAGTAGCCCTTGAAAATACTGACACACAAATATACCAATAGTTATGAACTTGTATGTGGAGAAATTTGTCATCTGGACATCAATCAGTTCCTTAGAAAATATTTTCCTGGTAACACTCCCTTGTGCAGTATTAATAGGACTTGTAGCTACTGTATCTATACCAGCACAACTGATCATGGAATGGTGTTTGTGACTCCATCTCATTTGGCTAAAAACTCATAATCCCATAGAATGAACTTCCTGGGAAATATTATGTTCTTCAATTTTCATTATGTTGACTACATACTTTACTATGCTTCTTATATACTGTACTGAAACATGACAACACCGAACAGTAATACTGCTGCCACATTCTGAAACAATGGCTTCAAGTTTGGCTGAAATTTTTTATAGTTGCACTGTTGCAGAATTTGTCAATGCAAATATATAGGTGAAAAGGATGAAAGTGACAGGAGGCAGAAAATATTTAATCACTAACATAAAATTCCTTTGCGGCATCCCACTTGAAACTGGCCAACTTAGTAGTTGTTGATGTTCTCCCGGGGTATAATGGCCCCACAGAGCCCCGATATGTTCTGGTCACAGTAAAAAAAAACAAATTAAAATAATGGCGGGGCTGGCCCTATATGCCTGGGCTACTGAAGCTAATCTCAGGAAGATGGAACCAGAGCTTATTGTACCAGGGACTCTGGGGTCTTCCGACCGCCAGGGAGCTGGCCAACTTAGTACTGTACTGTACAGTATATTGCACCACTTGACATTATGGGCAACTTCTCATTATTAGCCTATAAGCTGTAGAGAAGCATGCCTATGTGCCAATTAGTACAATCAAGCGAGTTTTCCCTTAATCTGGTTTACAGGGCTCTCTACACATGAAGTTCAGTCATGAATTATTATTTTCACTTTCATATTACAGTTATCAGCTTGGAAATCTTTTATGTTATTAGCCAGATTCTATCCAAATCATTAAAACATTCACCAACAACTGCAGTACTGTAATTCTGTCTGTCAAACTATGCCAAGATTGATATCACAGATAATGTAACAGAAAGGAAGAAATCTGATAATATCCATGATTGGTAAACTCAGAGAAGGAAAACGTTCAAATTTCTCTTTCATCCCAAATTTGCTGTATAAGTAGGACAGCTGAAAGTAATGCAGATTTATTGAAAATACAGTAATATAAGTTAATATGAAAATTTCAATTCAATTACAATTTAAATGATTTACTTAGCTAAGTTAATTAAGTTAACCAATTAAACAACAAAATGTTAACCAATATTACAACTTGACAAACTGTCTCAACCCTGTTCTTATTCCCAGTTGGCACAGCAGAGTTTTGTAACTTAACAAAGGGCAAGGAAAGGCAGATACTGACCTCACAACCTACATACAACGAGTATATACTGGCTTTATTCACATTAACATTCTCAAATGAGAATAATAGTTCTCCTCATTTATGTCTTTATAACTTAAATTACTATTGTCAACATGGGAAAAATGAACAAAATGATAAGTGTAATGTTTGGGTTTGTTCAATTAGGGATCAAGTCATCAACATAAGTGTTTTGGCTACAAATCTGATGCAATGTTTGGTAAAATTATGGCATCAGCAAATTATCTCAAATATCAACTCTCACACATTGACAAATAAATTGGGAAGGGGGAATAATTCTATGCACCCTGTTTCTACTGCAGCTAAACATAGAAAGAACAAAGAAATCTTTGAACTCAAAATCACACTTTGTAAAACTTTATGATAAGTCAATCAGAGCATTCTGTAGGTACTTGAAAGACCATTTTTGCAGATATACAAACCCAAGCAATGACTAAGCTGAAAATGAAAATCAAAAAATTTCTTGAACTACTAAAACAATGAAAAGTCGAAGGGCATATTATGATCTCATCGGCATACTGAAATACTGTTACGACTCAATTGCAATAAGCCCTCATTTTCCATTGACACATTCTGCATCCAATGGCAGAAAGACTCACCCCAGACACTCATACACCCCTCACTCAGCTGTGTAACATTGGATAATATTTCCATTCAACTTTCTCTTTTCCCTTTATTTACAACTGTATTGTCATGAAGTTGATACATGGTATATATGAAGATACATGGTATATATGAATAAATCATGTAAATCATGAAAAAAAAATATTGCAATCTACAGTATTACATACAGGTAGATGCACTCCATATCATCTTGGAGCAGTTGAACTTTTCACTGGATCTCCAGGAATGACAGGGATAAAAGCTGCAAGGAAGCAATTGGGAACATATATACCTAAATGTAAATATGGTACCTCAGAGTCTCTGATGAGGGGGGGGGGGGGGGGGGAGGGAAGAGAACGACACTTATCAAATGTCTACCCCATAAATGAGAACCACTTCTGTAAAATAAAAATGATGATAATGAGGGTGGAAGCCAGACTGTTCTGTACACAAACAAAATATATGTACAGTACTACTGTAAGCCTACAACTTGAATACTGTACTGACAACCTAAATTTGGCCATTATTCTGTACATAGCTATAGCCACAGCCACAAGGCAACAAACAGCAAAGAAACTGTATACTGTCCCTAGAATTCTAATACCAGAAAATTGAAGACAGACTACATCACTACATCTATTACACTCACACCACGTAGTCTCGTTCAGATCTCGCATCCAAGGAAGTTTGGAGGGCCTCTGTTGAAATCATAGATGAGTCCTGTGTAGTTGAGGGAAGTGGAGGAGAGTTGACAACATCCACAGCAATCTGCACAGGGCCTGGTGAGGAGCCCTGGGAACCTACACTGCAGTAGCTTCCTATACTCGAGTTATCTGATTAGAGAAATAAATGAGCTATAATAGTAATAAAAATTAAGATAATAACGCCCCCAGCTTGTCACCCAAAATTTGATCACCTGAGTGGTTCACATCTACTGTTATGACCCATGGCTGAATACCAATAATTCTGAATATTTACAGTAATTATGCTACCTAGGGAATGAATCACAGAATATATTAAATTATGATAGGTGCAATTCATATATTAACTTACCCTGAAAATGGGGACGCCACTTCCCTTTGCCTACTACTGGCTATCCTAGTAAACCTTAACTTCATGAGGCAGAAGTAAAACTATTCTGCTATGGTCATCCCAGAGAATGGGGTGTCAAAAATTGACTGATATACTGTAGGAAAGGATCCCCACAACATCTAATTACAAAGGCTTGTTCACTTGCACTGCATATACTTACTCTAAATGTATTTATGGAAAAGAGCACGAACGCATGCATGCACGAGTGTTTTCATGTGTGCTCATGATTAGAGTTGTGCATAATTTATTTAACAAAATAAAATAAATTTAATTAAATAACCAATTACCCAAGAAGTAACAGACTTGCCTGTGAGTGAGGCAGCAGCAGTAGCAATTTCATTAACTACCACACTGATGGTGGTAGGAGTTTGGCGAGGGGAAGAGGTGCGGCGGGCAGAAGTAGCTACAACCGGTATTTCTTCACAACCCACTACCACTGGAACCTCACCTTCTGTAACACAACATATACTGGGTCAAACTTCAAAATACAGCAGCTTTGGTATTTACTCCCATTTTACAATGTTTACAATGTTTTCCAGCTCTAATTGTGTCTCAATATCATTACGAATTCTGATAATGTACCTATTTCTGCAGATGATGATCTTTCACCATGCTTGCACTCTTCTTCCTTTTCCCTCCCTTCCTGCTCCTCCTCTGACTCCTCTTCCTCTTCCTCCTCAGATGACTCAGCCAGACGTTGATATCCCTCAGGTCCACACTCTACATGGCGTGACACTCCCCGTCGCCGCCGCCTCTGTTGCCGTCGCTCCTCAGCCTGCCGCTCAGCCTCTTGGAACGGATTTTCCTGAAATTTCAGTTATGCATTACAACCCAGTGGTAATAGGTGCAGTTTTCTTTAAGATTGCCAAAATCTGAATTGCATATGAAGCAGGCTGGTATAATTGCCAGTAGGTTTCTCCTGTTCTGAAAATATATCATCTAGTGTATAATACAATCCAACCCCAACAATTTTAATGATTTATGTCACTAACTCTCTGTGGTGCGAAGGTTCCCCCCTGTGTGCCGCCCTCAGAGTTGATGAGTGGACTGCCCTCGTCCTCGGAGTCTGTGTCCAGGTCCGAGGCCCTCTCGTCCCCCGTGAATACCTTCCTCTTGCAAACTGGACACACTCGACGGTTTTTGGTTAGCCATGGGTCAATGCACTTGCTGTGGTAAGCTGCAGAATAAAATATTAACATTGTAAGCATGATGTGGTATGCTGGAGAATGACATCTCCATTCATATACTTCAAACTTTTATCAATTTTCCAATTATTTCTTACAGGTTAGACGTTTGGTGACCTTTCTCCAAATGGCTTTTATCAGGTGCTTCCTGGTCAACATCTTAAGTCCTTTTCCACACATTTCCTCCAGGTCTTGTTTGATCTACCTGGTGGTCAACAAACAGGCACCTTGACACTTGACTCTTTACCATGTGCCTCCCATAAACAAGACACAACATGCTAGTACTGTATGAACCTGAATACTGTAACAAACTAACCATGTTCACAGGGAAGAATTCTCAGCTTGTCATTGTCTATATAATCTTCTAAGCAGATGGCACAGCATTCATATGGGTCACCCTTCTTGAACTTGTGTGTGGGAAGCTTCCTGAGTGCTCGAGAGGAGAGACGGTGGCGGCGGGAGCGACGATAGTCACGGACACACTTCACAACCTAACAATAACTTGGACGTTAACACAAAACAGGAAAATAATAGAAAAACCAACAAGTACAGCTTTCTTACAGTAGCAGGCTGCCTCACCCACTTATGAAACTGCAAGGAAAGTTTAATAAATTATCTACCAGGATACAATATATCTCAAGCATTTGTTATCCAATGGAAAAAGAGTACAAGTACAAGAGTACAGTATGCTTATTAAGATGATGGACAAAATTTTAAGTCTCGCATACTGATAAACAACATCAATGTTAATAAATATAAATATGACCTATAAAACATTTGATATCTCAGCTCTCTGTACTGTAATATGATGAGCTCTTATTATATGATGGGCAAACTATATCCAAATCTTAGGGAGGCCTTTATTCAGATATAGGAAACATAAAAAATTGGAAATATATGTACTGCTAGTACTATGCAGGCAGTAAACAAAACCTTGGCTAAATTACCAGACCTACTTTTTACAAAAGCAAATAAAACCATTTGTGCAATAGCACTGTGAATAAGAAAAAAATAGTTGTAGTACATTTAGCCAATCATGATACACTTGGTTTGCCATACTTAAAATAAAAGCCTGAACAATATGTTATGTCTACTTATTATTAAACACCTACTGTAGAGTCCCAACAAAAGTTCTACACCAAGTGAATGAAGATGAGTTATTGGAGTGATTAGGAAGCGACATTAAGAAGACCAACGGCTGTAATTTCACATCAAGTTTGAAGATCATTTCATTCAAAGATATCACAGAAAGAAATATTTGGCATTACTGTTTATACAACACTCAGTCAAGCTGTTTATGAACACCTAATTCCAAGCCTAGGTACCAACACAATAAGACACTACTATACTGTACTATCAGTACTTTTGGACACTATTATACTAACTATAAGTATATTATGAATACATTACATTGCTCTGTATGTACATACGAACAGGATACACTGTATCATCATACCATGGTGATGAAGAAAGACAATAAGAGAGTCAACATAAAAGCGAGGTAGCCCATGATGAAAGGGGTCCAGTCAACACTTGGGCTGCTCACCGGAGTCAGTACCAGCTCATAGTCCCTTTACCATGGAGAGCAAAATAATCACATATCTTCCATTATCACAAGCAGAGATGGCCAGTATCTAGATACAGTACATGCATTGCCATGCTTTGACTGCTGAAGTACTGAGATTCAAGAACATTTTTTATCATCACTGGCTGCATTACCTAAGCACCTTTGTTCAATTCATATTTTCTCATAACCAAAGAATACAGTAATCATTTATTACCTTGTACAATACTTGTCAAGGTAGATCCTAAAATAAATACTAATAAAAGAATGCCTACACAAAATTTTATGCAGAAGTATGTATGCAGTTGTCGTCAGAGCCACTACACGTACGCGAACTCAACCACGCTCCACCCGAAAAATTACCCTTCATTCCTCACTTAATTTCTCGGCAACGGAGAGTTGTAGAGAATTGGGGTTGGTTTTATTGGAAAGAGGAAGAGTTGATGGTGCTTACAAGACCAAATTTAAGTTATTCAGTATTGTAGTTTAGACGTACAGAGTAAGTGGAATAGAGCGATTTTGGCAAAATCGGCCAAAATCGGCCGGACAGGCAGTAGGGATAGTAAGACTAGCCCCGGACTGATGGATAACTTTTCTGGTTGTAAAGCTGGTATGGTTTCTCTGGGGGGCCAGCAACCACACCGGATAATGGACTCCTCCCACCCTCCTAATAAGTTCACATAAAAATAATTAGAGGAAATTTATTGACAAAACCACATGTAGGATCTCAACCCGGACAACGTCGGGTATCGCTGCTAGTGTTATCAATAAAATAATCAGGAAATTTGAGCCAAAGTCACCTCATGCAATAAAAGAATCTTTGAGGGAGCAACACATAAGCAATATTAATAGACTGACTTCTTCAGGAAGGAGATGGAAGGAGAATTTACAAACAGAAATTAATGCAGAAATCTCTACTTACCATAAAAGATAGAATAACTATGAAGCATATGCCAATGGTGATGGCAAAAGGGACGAGGTAATTCTGGAGGTTGAATGGGAGGTCACTGGTAATCTCCAGGATAAACCTACCAAGAGTGCAAGCATTATAGTTGGTTCAGTATTATATACAGATTTCTTAGTGTTATGAGATTTCTCTAAGTTCATCAGTCCCTGCAATTTGAGTTAATTTTTTTTCCAAGCAAAAGATTTATGACCTAAAAATGATATTAAAGATTAAAACCTCTCTATCAAAGTATATTCCACTTATTGCATCAAGAAAGTAATGTACATATTATAATTTAGACACTCAACGATGGCATTAAGTTCTGCATAGAAAAATCTCAATATGTACTATTTATATCTTGGTAGCCTACTAAATGAATACAGGTACTCCAAATTGTATCACAAATTACAGGTACAGTAACTCCCAAAACTCTTTTATGTGTTGGCCAAAGGATGGCAAAATGAACAGCATGAAAATTCTCCCTGGCCAAGTGTCATCTCAGCTCAGCTAAATCCTCACATAGATCAATCTTCATTACACTCAATTGCAAAGCTTTTGATACCATCTCTTACCACAATCTCACAAACATGCACAAGAATACAAACAGATGATTGGTCAGTCATAAAATTCACTCAAAGTGCCCCTCCAGGGTCAGTACTAACGCCTATTCTTTGGTTAGGATGGAACAGAGTGCTTCAAGCTATTAAACACATCATAGAAGACTGCACTATGCACCACCACATCATACTTTCCATGAGGGCTTTATGGATTAATCTGGTTCAAGCCATGGCCCTCCTCAAAGACTCGGTGACAATATTGTCCATTTGTGCCAGAATATTACAGTACATTAATAGAGTTTTGGGAGCTACAATACATGGCAGTGAAGCATCACAATGATTGTGATATACTAAATACAGAATGGTATACAGTACAGTACATACCGTATATGTGCCCTTAATCTAGGAGTGTCATTGATACTGGCATCCCAGATTAATTAACAGTGGTCCTTCAAACTATGAACAATTACAGTAAGGAATGGATAGTAATAATTTGAAGCATTTACTTTACATAATTCTGTACTCTATCAATTCTTGTACAAGAGTAAATGTGATTTTTTTCCAAACTACATTTATGCATATACAAAAAGGTACTGTATTTACACAAGGTCTATTTGCCAAGTTAATTAAATGACGTTACACACATGCCACACAAACCAGTCTGTTCAACTGACAAACAGATTTGGTTTTGTCATATATTATTGCAATCATCAAGCATATCCTCCATAATGGGATTTGTTCAGTCATAGCTAAGCATAGATTGGCTTAGAATGAGAAATGCTTGTAAAGTGACTTTTTGTGAGTTTCAGGAACACACATGATGTTCAACAAGTCAATCCATATAAGGCAAAACAATAACAGTAACAATAACTCTACAAGGCTGGCTAACTTACAGCAATTCCACATAACACTTTTCATATGTTCCTAATTCCTTTTACTCCACTTTACATAAAGACACAGTACAGTACAGTACTGTATTAAAAATATTTGAAAATACATTTCTCCTTAATAATTAATAATTTTTCTTCTTCACTTTTTATGGATCAAAGCTAATCATGTTCAGCCAATTAGACCTATGTCAAGCACAATAAAATATCTCTTCGTTACAGATCACCACTAAACAATATAATTATAAATAATACTTACCCCTTATTATAAAGAAAATTTTCAATTATCATTATTGCATCATCTTGACCAATGAACACAGATGGTATTCGTATCTTGTCTGCTATACTCTGGTTGTCTATGCCCATGGAATCTGTACATGTAAGGACGGTTCAACATTAGTGGGAACATGGAGCATACATAAGAATTATATTTAAAAATTATATTTTAGCCTATTTTGCACTTATTAAGAAGATGGTACTATCAAAATTAATATTATACAGAATCATAGATGATCATATGTGCATAAGGAAGGAATGAATAAAACAAACAGTGGTAAAAAAAAGTGTAAGACTGATAATGAATGAATGAAGGGTAAAGAAGGGCAGGTCCAAGAATAAGGTATGATTGATCAATGATTGTGTAAGACAGTGAGCAGTAAGAATGGTTGAAGTAAAAGAACTTGTACAGGACAGGCAGGAGTGGAAGAGATTAACTAAGAAGAATTTATGTTAGGATTGGCAATCCAGTTTTAATTTGACAGTCCATGGAATGACTCCTTCCACCAAGATTAATTAAAATTACTTTTGTTGGGGAGACGAGATACTGGAGCCAGAATTAGCAACAAATCAATTCAAAATAGTATTTTTGTAAAATATAGTCAATAACTTACATAGATTGTTGGAGCCATTATTGTGAACTATGACTGCATCATAGCCAGCAATCTGAGCATTGATCACTTTTTCATCAAAGGCACAGCCATAGCGCTGCACAATACCAATCCATGGCCCAGTGTAGTTTTTCAGCTTGGGGGGTCCTTCTGGCACAATGCAGGCATCATGTGGTCGTACATGACTTGCGTATCCCTATGTACAGTACAAAGGTCTTAACAGGTTTTGGTATAAAACATGACATTTCCTATCATGAATATTTACTGACAAAAAAGGAGATAGGTACTAAACTCATCAAATATGCATGAAAAGAAATGAAGCACCACAGTAAATATTAATCATATGGGGTTCATTCTGACAAACCATCCCATATTATAATAATCTTTTAACTAATATAATGATTCATGTAATTTCATTACCAGTCAATCTATCCTTAAGTGAAATTTATGACATCTAGTACAAGACTTTCATAACTGGAACTATAATGACCATACAATTTAAGTCCTTTATATTTCCTACACCCAATTTACATTAACCACACGGCATACCTGCTATAGCATATTCCAAATCACTTCCCATAAAGGGGATCTTTGATTGTGGGATAAATAGAGAATTACACATTCCCATAAACCTGGCCAGGAAATACAGTTGACTAGTTTCCATTCTCTCAAAGTTGCATAAAACATACTACAAGTCCTAAAGGTACTGTCTTATACTTCAACCTTACCTTGAAGCCAGAGAGAAGTACAGGAGGGCCAAACCTGGCAGGGTAATCAGGCACAATGGAGAAGGTCTCATTGTTATCTGAGATGATGAGGATGTCACCCAAGCACTGGCTGACCAACCCTGCCACCATCCACATTCCTGCTACTAACACCATCTGCTAACAACGAGGCATCTTATTAGTTTGGCATTCAGGTAACAACCTGTCCGGACAAAGGATTAGTTTACCTCGCCAATTTGAGGGTAGTGAAGAAGTCGGGAGACAACTTCACTCTTAGGGTTAAGGAAGGGCAACTCCCTTTTAGTTATTTAATGTTTAATAAATAAGTATCAAGTTTTTTCCTCAGTTTTAACACCTCAACACAATACAGTATCAAGTTTAAATCTATACTTCTCCTGTTTAACTTCTTTACTACTCACTACCCGGTGTACCAAATCTTTATGACATCTTTACTAAACTTAAGTTTTCAATGGATGATCCCAAAACAGGATCCTATTACTGCAACAATATTAATTGTGTTGACTGTTATTAATACTAAAAATAAGATATTGAAATGTACTACTATCCATTACATCACACACAGTGTGACAGAAACAACAGTGAAGTGAATTGGACCGAGATTTCATTTTTCGTGGTATCATCCATAATTATTAGGGAACCAACCACATTTTGACAAATTCAGGGCTACTACACACTATTCTTTGTATACAGTACATATCAGCCTTTTCATTCACCTTGTGTCCACACCCAACCTCCATACTGCCAGCATATGTAACTTTGGAAATCACTCCTGGACCGACGGTAGCTCGCCGGTTCTCTAAGATTTACATCAAATGGAGTAGGGTCACATTACCAACCTAGCAATAATAACCTCACACTCATTCTTTCCTTGCCTGTAAACAAAGAAAGACATTAATGTCATAACAATTCTTTAGACAAAATTACATTATGTATAACTGCTATGGTTATTAAATTTGTGCATAGTATCAAGATACATCAGCATATCCCATATAAAACTTTCCAACTCTTCTTCAGTACAGTACTGTACAGCAGGGTAAATATTGTAGTTCAAAAATCCAAGAAATTAGAATAGAATCTTGGAATTGTTTAATTTAAAATATTAACTATGATAAATTCCAGCCTGCAGTATAGAAATCTTTAGAGGTGGCCACAAATGCTCAGTTTGCCTTAAGGTTGAGCCGAAAAGTAGGCGAGGCTGCAGGCCTGTGCGTGTGTGGGGTACCATAGGCGAGGCCTCCAGTCATGCTCAGTGTGCTGCTGGTCACACGAGAGGTGTGATGCTCTGCGTTTTTCTGGTTAACACCTTGGGAAATCGGATGTTTCGTTCGTATCAGAAGCTCTGTGCTCTTGTACATTATATGTACACACATACACTCATATATACCTGTATATATTTAAAAAAATTGTATGTATAGATAGATAACAAACCGTATCTGTCATCGCTCTCATAATTCCACCATTGATTAATGTTAAACAATTGTCACAAACCCATCACTCAAAGCATTTCACTATAACTATGGCAATACAATACATGGTATATTAATAATAATACATTCTTCTTTCACTCGTAGTCAGTCTTTCAATCATAATCTCAATTTTTTTAGGTGATTTCTTGTGTTTAATTAATGATGTTAAAGCATCCATCTGCACACACTGCAAGGATTGGATTGAAGGAGATGCAGATCCCTGTCAGGCACCACCACCACCGTCATCTTGGGTGGACAGTCAGACCCCAACTGTCATTTTTTGAACTGGCCGCCTGAGAGTGTGTGTGCATGTCAGGTCGTCTAAGTCCTTCCCACTTTCCGGCTCAGCCTCAAGGCAGACTGAGCGTGTGGCTGCCATTAGCGTCGCCTGGATAACTTCCTGCAGAAAATTGAAGACACACATGCTCTGCCATCATACTAAACCCTACCACACTACAACACAACAGGCTGGAACACCTCATCCTCAATATATATATAGTACAACAGTGGTTATAGTGGCAGTTCCCGTAGCGGAAATTGCTCTACCAAAATATTTTGGCAGTAATATTCAAGCGCTTGTCCATAAGGTACTTTCGATTCGAGGTTTTCAGAATGCAATATTTTACAGTACATTTTTAACTAATCTGTTTTTCACATTCATAGCAAATTAGTGTTTTAGGAGATATCACACCCGCCTCCCACCACCCAATCTCCGAAAACACTCATTTTCACCAGATATGAACTACATTATCAAATGTAAGGGTTAGGTCCCGGTAGTCTGCCCAGATTATGTCCTGGTAGTCTGCCAAGGTTAGGTCCCGGTAGTCTGCCCATGTTAGGTCCCGGTAATCTGCCCCAGTTAGGTCCCGGTAGTCACACTAAATCCTGCTAGGAAATATATTTTTTTCCAGTGAAATCCTGTTGTGGCAACTTGTAAAAATTTACCATACCCAGATTTCTTGGTTGAGCATAAAGAGATTGGTTTGCAAGTCCAACAGGTGAAAATAATTACCAAGCTGGGATGATGCACTTATATTCCGGAGCCAAGACTAGGCTATGTATCCAAGTTACTATATTTACCACACCCAGTTTGTCAAGTACCGTACTGGTAAGGCAAGCGAGATGAGGAAGCCATGTGATAGTGAATCAGCCATTTCCTGCCCAACAACTAATTCTTCGTAATTCACCACAACACTCCCACTCACCACACTATAATAATTAAGTTACAGTCTAATACCAGGTCTCCAGCTGTAACTATAACCTGGAAATGAGTAGTCAGGTGGAGACGGTGTTGTGTGAGTGTGCGTATATAGGGAAGTAAAAGATAAGAGGGAAGGAATCCACCACGATCACCTTCCTTGTTGACCAAACCAATTGTCAACAAACTTCAGGGTCACACTCTTCAAACACTCACCCTACACACTTATATCACATCATACAACACACACTTATCACCCCAATTACATATGTATGTCTTAGATTACTTGCTAGGGTGGCTGGAGGGAATGAAAGTTTAATTTTATAAGGACAGGACAGGTTTGCCTGGATCGTCTTTAGCACTGCGCAATATACAACCTTGAAAATTACCTCCGTGTTGCTGGGGGGTATTGTGCAGGATTTTCTTCTCTAATTAGCTAAATATAAAGAATATATACAGAAACAATATTATAATTACATTTTCAAATGAAAATAAGCTTGATAACGATAATAATTACATATCTAAGGATTTTAGGACAACAAAATCACTGTTATGTGATACTGATTTATAACGTCCAAAGAGGAGGCAGTACGATTTCTGTGATTCTGTCTTTGATAACTATTTTATATCATACATATTATACTTTTCTCCTCAAAAATTCTGCTTGCCTGATGTTTAATCAATGATCTTTTGATCTGTATTAGTATCGACTGTACACCATTATGAAAGAAACATATATTAGTATGAACTACTTGGTCTTACAGGACTCTCTTTCTCTCCTGCTGTTATATAATAAAATTGGGTGACTTGTCAGACTTGCAAGGGTCGAGGCAGTTGCTTGTTAAAAATGAATAAATAAAAATAAAACTAAGAAGAAAAATCTACTGTGGTTGTGAAGTCAACTGATGTTCAGATGAAATCATGAAGGTTGTAGATAAAAAGAAAGAAGTTGCCCAGCTGGCTCTGCTGGATGGTACACAAATAATACTGTAGTTATAATATTGACACAAGATTCACTCAGAAGGGAGCAGTGATTATATATAGGGCCTATACCTTGTGGATGAAAAGAAGATGTCGAGATGAAGCATCACAAAAATTTGTATGCTGTCTCTGATGTGATGATAATAATGTAAGGAAGTTAAAGCCTAAGATAATTATTTTGTAATGTTAACAAAGAGGAAAAATCTGGAGACAAGATTATTAAAAATCTGGTTGATCGGAACGACTAGCCTATTACAGGGAGTCACTGACGTAAAGTCTACTTATTGATATTGACAAACCTGCTTCAGATGGTATTCAGATTCGTAAAAATCGTGATCAAGTCAAATTGGAATGGGGTGTTAATTTTGTGAGGGATAGCTATATATGGCGACGGTCTGTTATAATTGTCAAAGGTTTGGTCATATTGTCCAGGAGATATGTTCAGCCAAAGCAAAGGGAGAAAATCCACGAGGATTTTTGCCTACTAAGGAGGTACGCCTACTAAGAAGTGTATAATTAAGCTGTATGAGGTTTAAGAAAACTGAGTTTGAGAATGTGGCAAATGATGTGAAGTATTGTAGAAGTATGCAAGAAGTGCTTCAGAAAACGGATACTTAAGCATTCCAAGAGTTTTTCTTTTCTTTCATACACAATGCTATATTATGATTTGAGAAGTGACACTTGTGACCAAGGATAATAGACTATAAGTCTAGACTTATAGTCTATTATCCTTGCTTGTGACGCAGAACAGTCGCGCACCATAATCTCTAGCCCACATGAGTCTGGAGCAGGCGGTTTCTGCTGGATGACAGCCCAACCAAAGCCTCCGTTGGTTCGAAATGTATGTGTGTGTCCTAAATGTATGTGTTTTACTAAGTGACGGTTTGGGTGGGCTGTCGTCCAGAAACCGCCTGCTTCAGATCTCGGGCTTCGACTTATAAACAAGTAACTAATATAATAATACACCTTAAAAGAGTAATAATGTTATCAAGTATATTAAAAAAAAAAACATACAATAAGAAGTGTACAGGTAATCAAACAATGGTTGACATTGATAGAAGATCGAAACTCGGGATATAAATCGATAATAATAAAGTAGTCACACACATTACGATACAGTAGTAGTAAGTGTGAGTGGGTGGCCTTTCATATGGGTGCCACACTGCATGGTACCAATCATAATAATGAGGAAGGAGAAACTGAGTAGTGATATATTGAGGCTTCCCATGAATTCTGCATTATTTTCCATTTTCTCTTACTCAATGTGCATCCCGTTCTGGGATTATTTTCTCTGGTGTTCTAGCAAGGGGAACTCTTTCAGTTTGTTCATTTAATACTCCATTTTCTCTTATTCAAGGTGCATGCCGTCCTGGGATTATGGAGGGGGGTAGTGCTATTTTTCTGATGTTCTAGCAAGGGGGACTCTTTCAGATTGTTCATTTAATACTCCATTCTGAAAAAAGGCATGACCCCATGAATACAGATTATACAGTTTCTTTTTGTCTGTAGTAATCGATGGCATGGATTGGTGTTTGGTGTAGGATGCTGTGTTAGGTGGGGGGACAACAAGCATGCAGTTGTGTGACGATGGTGACAATCAACAGATAAATGAGTGGCATGCATGACTTACAGCTGTCTTCTTGGGTTGTATATACTGCATATATGTAGATGTAAAAGTACCAGACTGGTTGACAGGAGGTAGACGAGCGGCGGACATTGTGTTTTTTCTTCGATTATCTTTGACCTGACGTGGGGAGTGGAATGTGGGGGTGGAGGTACTGGCCTTGGAGGTAGTGGTGGAGGCAGCAACAGGAATTAATTGAAAAATGTACAGTACGTAGACTCGTAGAGGGTATATGAATAATCGCCCTGTTAAATTGATCAAGGTTTCTTTAAACCTTGAATTTGATCAGAGTGGGTTATGGATAGTAGGCAGAGGAGGGATGTTTGGAGGTGGTGGAGGAATGGGTGGTATAGTATGGATGGTGGAAGGGGTAAGGCTGGCAGGTGTAGGGGGTCAAGGATGGGATGGACTTGGGGAGGTGGAGGGCTGGGGTTTGTGGGACGGAGGGAGGGAGCTGGCAGACCTGGGGATGCGGGACGGGGGTGGAACAGTAGAACGGCTGGCGGGCAAAAGCAAGGTCCAGGGCAAAAGTGTGTCTGATGGGAGGGGTGAGATCTGGCAGGGAGAGGGTAGAGAAGAAGGGGGGGAGGTTCGGTGGGGAGAGGGTAGAGGAGGTGGTGGGTGGTCAAGGAGTGGAGACGACAGACTGGGACTAAACGGAGGATGAGAGGGGGAGGGCCAGGGCATGCTAAGGGTTGCTGGCAGTACGTTGAATAGAAGGGCGAGGAGAGAGGTTCAGAGATCAAGCGTGGCAGCGAGGAGTGGGAGGAAACATGGGAGGAGACCGAAGGAGGGTGATGAGGCAGAGAGAGAGGAAGGAAGGAGGTAATTATGATACGTATGTTAGTAGTAGTGGCTGATGACATTCGATCTAACCACAAATTCACAGGCACTGCACTACCAACTGCCATGGGTTGATGTGCAAGAATCAGAAGGGATCGAAGCACCATAATTAGATCTGAAGTTATGTTAGTCTCTCGGAGGTAGTTAATTTGCTGATATTGTCCAGTTATCTTTACTGTGTACACCTGAACGTATCCTAAAGCCTCTCCCTGCCAGAAAGAGAACTCCAATAATCCCCTGCAACCGTGCAATTAACTCTATTTTTGCACTAGACAACAAGAATGAAACAGAGGTTATTACAGACATGTCATATGCAAGATAAATGTTCACGGCATTGCATCCTACTATTCCCTTTTCCCTCTTGTTTCTCCCTCGACTCTTTATACTGTACTCTTCCCGTTTTAGTCCTTCGTGTTTCTTATATTACTCTACCTTCCAATTTTTGTTTTCTGGAATCTTGTTCGTACCTGATCTCTTTCCAACATTCTCTTTTCCTGTTCTGTTATACCCATCTCCACCCTTATCATCTCTCGTCTCTCCTGTTTCTCCCTCCCCCAGCTTTTCATCTCTCTCTGTCTCTGTTGCTTCCCCTACTTCCAACCCTATTCATTTATTCCCTCTCTCTACTGGCGGCCATGATAGTACACAACGGTACCACCCACCTCCAGTCGAAATTCCCACCACAGCCCCTGCCCTGCCGTCAGTTGAGTAGAGTCTGTCGTGGGGAGTAGGTGCGTGATACCTCTGTTCTTCAATACCCACGCACACTCATCTCTTGTAAACACTCACCACCATGCCCCTCCTAGGCAACTGTTGCTTCTTCATCGACCTTAAGGTGGGTCATTGTATAATAACGTGTCTGTTCAGGAAATTATACTTTGGGCTTGTCGACTGCACGAGGGTGGGTTATATAAGCATACATACGCGCAAATTACAAGTCTCCTACCCTCTGTTCACCTGTTACCTGTTCCCCCTCCAAACTCTCTCCTGTTTTATCATGTACTGTAAACATTCCTTGTTCATTCATATTCATTTCATCTCCCTTTTCCGTCTCTCCTCCTCCTTCCCTTTAATAATAATAATGGAGTTGATTGTAGGTTTTGTGGAAGACGCTTTACACTTGTGACCGGCCCACACTTGGGAAGGTTAACAGCCACCAATCCTCAACATAGGTTCCTTTAAGGGGAGAACCTGTTTTGGGTAAACTGAAGGACTTCTGATTTACCAAAACTAGAGATCTGTTTCGTGATATTGTCTGGATTAATTAGTGCTGATTAGCCCTACAGTTTACCGTCAATAGCTTCTCCCCTTCAGGTGTTTGGTTTGGAGGGAGAGCGTCGAAAAGAGGAGAGTAGGACCTATAGTATTATATTTTGTGATAAGCCTATTTAGAGGAGTATGCGTGATAAGAGTCATTTTATGTCCCACTTGTATATAAATCTACAAGCCCACGTTCACTTCCGAACTGAACTGAATATGAAAGTCTCACAAAATTTGTTTGATTTGAGGATGAAAGAAGACCGCCCTATAGATCTGAAAGACTCCGAAGGACGAGGAAGAAGGGGATAGAAGGGATGGGACAGCAAACAAGAAGGAGAAGGAAAGAAAAGAGGGACAGTTTAAGGGGATATAGAAGGGATGGGACAGCAAACAAGAAGGAGAAGGAAAGAAAAGAGGGACAGTTTAAGAATGTAAAAGAGTGCATGGGACCGAAGGGGTGCCCGGACAAACTCTTATTAAAATTCTAAATATGGGGTCACAAAATTTAACATGCTCATTAATGTGTCTGTAGGAATAATCCGTCTGAGTGACTCTTACAAACAGTTCAACGACAACAATAATTATCCTTTATTAACTTTAGACAATTATCAAACTAAAATGAGATAACACAGACACACATCTTGACCACTATGTTTTGGAGAGAATCATTATCGGGTTTGTTATGATTGAACTGTCAGCTGAATGAACTAAAGTAATATTGGGTTCAGTTCATGTTAAAGTCGATACACTATAAAATATACTCACCTAAGTCACCTTGCCTGACATTCATGAGAATCAAATCAAACCGGTTTCCCAGGGATTGTACTTACAAGATCAATGAACTGCAAACCAAATGTATGAGAAAAAAACAAAACAAAAAAAAACATAATATTTTGAATCCCTATCTATATAAGGCAGAAATATGCATTCATTTTCTCCGCCTGGGAGTCTACGTTTTAAGTTTAGTGTTTGTTGGCATTATTACGCAATAAGCTAGGCGTAGAGGATTTTTTTTTTATTTATGAAATATTTACCAAAGTAATTGTAACCCTATATAGTAACGAAGAGAAAAACTATTAAAACTAACAAACGGAACCAAAATTATAACCTTCTGGCGGATATCAAATTTAGAATTACTGTACTTGTGTGTTTGAATTTGTATCATGTAATGTGTGTAATCTCTCTCTCTCTCTCTCTCTCTCTCTCTCTCTCTCTCTCTCTCTCTCTCTCTCTCTCTCTCTCTCTCTTGGAAAGGTTATTGTATTAAATTTTAATGTTGTCTCCTTCACCACCAGGTCGGGACAAAGATCATCGGAGCACTGAAATTGGTAAGTAATTGTGTTTTACGTTTGTTACACACACACACACACACACACACACACACACACACTTGTATTCGTTTTACGTTTGTTACACACACACACACACACACACACATACACACTTGTATTCGTTTTACGTTTGTTACACACACACACACACACACACACACACACACACACACACACACACACACTTGTATCCGTTTTACGTTTGTTACACACACACACACACACACACACACACACACTTGTATCCGTTTTACGTTTGTTACACACACACACACACACACACACACACACACGTATCCCTCAAGAGAAAGCTGTGTGTCTGGTGAGTGTATATGGTTGTTACCTGGGGCTGAAAGGTAGAAAGGTTACTGAGGGGAAAATATCTATAGTACCGGTACCGTATATAGTACAGCATAACTATCGATTCCAGCACTTCAAAAAGTTTCCACAACCAACCATTGCAAAAGACTGTGAGGAGCAAAATCATAGCGAGGTATATATAATTGAAGCAACTCCGTCCCCTAAGAATATACGTCTTGAAAAATCACTTCAAAGACGAAGACGATTACATTGATGTTTTGGGTTGTGTTTGTGGCCGTCGTGGTGCCCGTGTATGGTAATGTTGTTTATCGACGAACAGGAAAAACAAAATGTATATGACAAAGTTGAGTGAGTAGTGGTGCGAGACATGATACATATACATATTGGAGGCTTAGTAACACCATAGAACACACTATAGGTGGAGTGGTTGTACAATTACTTCCACGATATACTGTATAATTATATAGTAACGAACACATGTAGCGAGCAGGGAACACCATCACACACAACGCACGTCACATCTTTTGGAAGTGACACCCAGACAGAGAGAGGGTAAATATACTGGGAACGCTGTGAATGACAATTATGGTTTTACGACGTTGTTGACCTTATAATTAGCGCCTGAAACTCTATATGGAAGAGTAAATAGTCAAAGCTCACCTCCTCTGAGTGGACTTGGTATATTAATCTTTACGTCACGAGACTTGAGCGTTATATACCAGTTAAATTAAGGACCCTGTGACCGTGTACGAGAATTGGAGGCTTGTGATTCCTACCGACTATGTCACCAAACAACTTCCTTCAATATATAGGTCCATGGTGTTTCTTGGTAGTGGCAATGGTGGAAGGTTTAATGGTAATGATGGTGGCAGCCAATGATGAGAGGAAGTATACAGTGTTGGTAGTGACAGGTTTATGATGGTAATGATGGTGGTAGTCATGGTGGTAATGAAGGTGATAGTCTTGGTGGTAATGATGTGGTCATGGTGGTAGTCAGTCATGATGGTAGTCAGTCATGGTGGTAATGATGGTGGTAGTCAATGATGGAAGGGTGTGTGTGTGTGATGGTAATAGTATTGGTGGTGGCAGAGTTATGACTGCCTTCCGTGACGAGGCAAGGATCTCCAGTCTTAGGGGAGTCTGCCTGATGCTCCCACCTCGCCTCCACACACGTCGGCGAGGTGGCCAACAAAATTTTGACACCAATTCGTTGATTTAGAGGTTTTTTGTTTTCATAAGGAGGTTGATACTGTAATAACATGCCACCTGTGAGTTTTGCAATCTTATATTAACATCATTATACACAAATCATAGGAGTTGTTGTTGTTGTTGTTGTTGTTGTTGTTGAAGTTCCTCAAGCTGTCTGACCGAGCAGGAAGGAAGGAAGGAAGGAAGGAAGGAAGGAAGGAAGGAAAGAAGGAAGGAAAAAGAAAAAGTAGAAGAAGAGGAGAAGGAGACAGCAAAGAAAAATAGTATCTATAGATAAAAAAAAATATTTGTAAGCACTCTTCTTAAAATATACTAAATCCAAATGAGAAATATAATTATAGCCCAGACATCAACATTAGGTCTCACACGGTTCAGATTATGCATCAGCTATATAGGTCAGTTAAAAAATCCAACGAGAGGAAGGAGTATAAGAAATTTTTGAGGTGACTGTTGCTTTCATATGTAGATGCTGCCATTAAAAACCTCATCAGTATTTAACAGTGAGTCGCCAGGTATTCACAAGTTGCAGAGTTACATTGGCTTTAGAATAGATTATGTAGTAGTCTGTCGTTTGATGTGTTTGTTTATGTTTATTTATATTATCTATCACTGTTTGTTTATGTTTGTTTCATTATCTATCACTGTGTTTGTTTATGTTTATTTAATTATCTATCACTGTTTGTTTATGTTTATTTATATTATCTATCACTGTGTTTCACATTTTCCATTTCTTAAGGGGATAGTATATTATATTTGGTACACATTAGAACGCCTTGATTCCTCCAAAGTATGCCAGGAAACAGGAACAGTTTAAAAAATAATGGTAGCCTGGTTACATAAAAACTTGATTGTACATATTACGTACTATAATGGACAACTGTACATAGAGGCTATAAGGTTCACACGGCCTACGGTATTCACAGATGTAGGCCTACTTTAAGGGACCCTGTGATGTAGTCGGAAAATTGGAGATAAATGGGTCCTCTAAATATTGCCACGAAACACTACCTATATTATAGAAGGAGCGTGTTTCGTGGCAGAGTCAGGGGGAATCAGAAGCCTCCAATTCCCATACACGATCACAGGGTCCTTAAAGGGGGAGATTTTCATGTTGGTAAATTGGAAGGTTTCTGATTCCTTCTAACTATACCTGGAATACGACGCCCTCAGTGGTAGTAATTGGGGATCTGTTTCGTGGCATAGTTTGGAGGAATCAGAGACCTTCCAATTTAACAACAAAAGAATCTCCCCTTATTTATGTCTGTCTAGATATTGCTTGGTATTATCACTTGTCATTAACGAAGGCTATAGTTTTCTCAGCTGTTACTGTATATTTCATTATCAGTACACTCCAAACGTGATAATGTGTGTGATAATGTGTCCTTATCTACTCTATAAACTCAAGTAGACTTTAGATATGCAGCTTAGTTATAATATTATGCAGATCGACACCAGCTTCCCTTTGATGGCTTGTTGGGATGACCGTGTACAGTCAGAGGCAAAGGTCCAACTCTGTCGCCTCACCGAGACCCACGATATTCATATTTAGACTCGAGAATGTTAGATGTAGATAATATATAAATATTTCTTTCTACATGCCAACTCTTTTTACCACTCGTGTCACCCATCACCATCTACCCTCACATCCAGTTACCACATAGAGTGCCATCTGTTATGAGAAGAAAAAAATTACGTTTTCTATACCAAAAAGTTTTGAGTTGACGACTATCGCAGATGTCGGTGGTGAGGCAGAGGATGCGACGAGACTTTTGCCACCGCTTATAATCTGTTCTAGAGATAAATAATATGATGTTAGAGTGACTGTACAAGATCCACATTCGTCTGTGGTGCTGCAAACATAGATATCATATAGTTTGTTACTTTATTTATATATTTATTAATTAATTTGTGACCAGAAGCTAGGATGTTTATCTGTCGTTAGTTCAAGTACAGTTGACATCATAATTCCCAGTCAGTCGTGACTAATTAATGTTGTAATTGTATTCATTTTTCACTCAATCAAACATCGTAAGTAAATGAATATGCAAAAAGTTATATTCTTTATGAACTACTTCTATACCATATCTCCAAATTCGTATTTTCCCTCATATAGTACTTAATTAAGCGAATCTATTTTGTCTGTTGTACTGTATATATTATGAAGTGTAAACAATTCTCTATGGCAACATTTAGATAATAATAATATCCAGCTTTGTCCTGCCGCTTTCCTCTGACAGTGATCACACACATGGTTCAAATGCCGACAGGGTTGGTTTTCTCCTTGTACTCGCATTCGGTAATACGATGATTGAAAGAAGTAGTGTCTGCATGGAGAGATGCCATGTTGTATGTATGTAGGTTATGTTGTGTAGTACAAATAAAACCTTTCCTATCCCTCCTGACATACACTGATGCCTTCACGGGTGTAGGGATTATAATTATTAGGTGAGTGTGGGGGCCGCGTAGGGTATAATAGTGGGTCATATCGTCTGGTGTGTATATATATAGCATAAGCCTTTAGATATCAATGACATACCAGTAATTTTAAGTGCAAATAGGAAGAGTCTCGTTAGTACCATTATGTGTGTTGCTGTTTGAAGATCCTTTCTTTATATTCACAAACACACACACACACACACACAAAGACGCCCACTCATACATATAATTACTGTATACAGAGAGAGAGAGAGAGAGAGAGAGAGAGAGAGAGAGAGAGAGAGAGAGAGAGAGAGTGAAATGGTAGGTTGGTCCCTCTCTACCTCTTCCCCTATCTGACCTACTTAACTTCCCCTACCCTACCTCCTTTCCCCCTCACTCCCACTGTGCCACACCCATTACTTCCTCCCTTTTCCCTCTCTCTCTCTATCTCTCTCTCTCTCTCTCTCTCTCTCTCTCTCTCTCTCTCTCTTTTTGTATATTAATTAAGGAGTCTTGTCCAATTTTCCCATTATTTTGCTTATTTCCTTCACTTTCTTACCCCTCCCTTCCTTCCTTTCTTCCTTTCCTCTTCTCCTCTCTTCCTGCAAACCCACCCCATCCTTCCTTCCTTCCTTCCTTCCCTTCTCTCCCTCCCTCCCTCTTCTCTCCCTCCCTCCCTCTTCTCTCCCAGTCCCGCCCACCCCATCCAACCAAGGTCTTGCATCCAACCTCCCTTCCTTTCCTCCCTCCGTTACCCAACCATAACACTCCTTCTCTCACGTTCCCTCTGCCTTCCCCACAACCCAACCAAGGCATTCATCAGTCCCTCTCTTCTCCACTCCTCCTCGTCTCTTTCACGGAATTCTATCCTTCCAATTCATCCTTTTCTCTCCCTCCGTCCTTTCTTTCCATTCTTCCAGTCTATCTCTCTCCCCCCCCCTCTCTCTCTCTCTCTTTCTCTCTCTCTCTATCTATCTATCTCATATGTCGTACACAGCAAGAGGTCCCACTCCAATAAGCCTACTGGGTAGAGAGGAAACTGACTTGTGTGAAATGTTGAATAATTTACACCACAATCCATCGGTATTGTTTTCCAAGTCTCCCAACCCTACATATTAATCAGGAAATCTTTTTAGTACTTCGGGTTAAATTAACAAGGAATTGGGCCCCAAGTCAAACCCAAAAGATTTTAATATACCACCAAGGAATAAAAATCATGGGGGTCGCAATTTTCGACTTACGATATCGGTGGCGCACTATAGGCCTTACGGAGCTACTCTTATAAATAAACCACAACCCCGCCTCAGTCACTCCACCAGAAGAACAAACACCATTACATACTTGGAAGGACACATCTTGTACAGTATTCTATCAGGAGTTAACTGGTGCTGTGTGTTGTTGTACCCGGGGAGAGCCAACATAATCTTGTCCGCCATACCACTTACTGCCATCTGGTGCCAAGCTGTTTGTTTGTACTGCCCTGCTCCCTCCCTCTCTCCTCCCCCCCTCCTCTTGCTTGACTGACCTGCCCTGTCCTTCCCCCTCCTTCATCCTTCTGCCCTACATTGTCCTGTCCTGCTCTCCTTTATCCTTCTGCACACCCTTGCCGTCATCATCCTTCGGCCCGACCTTCGCCTATGCCCTGCCTTGTTCTACCCAAGGTCTATTCTAAACATAGTACTGCTGGTACTGGTCCTGGCCTTGGTGCTGCCATCTTCTTCATCCTTCTACCAGGGCTTATTCATCCTTTTCCTATTCTCCCCTTCCTGTCTATAGTGTTTCTTCTCTCCCTTGTCTCCTCAGTCATGTATTCTCTGTCATCCCTACACCTCCTGCATTGTCCCACCAAATGTTAGAGGAATTGAGTATCAAAGGACCACTTGTAGGACTGTTAAAGAAATGACTCTTTGTATATGTGTGAATACTGTATATCCTACCCCTGGTGACGTAAGCCTTGCCTGTTCTCTGGTGACATGTCCTGCTCTTCTGTCTTATCTTGTCCTGTCTGCAAACCACGACTTGTCCTTCCCTAATTAATATCTCGGATGACGTGCCCTGTCTCATTTGGTCCTGTTACATGTGTCCGCAACTGTACTGTACTTTAAATACCGAAGACGCAGTAGTGTAACATTTATAGCAAAGATTTTGTACCTTATAATAATTACGGTGTTGAGTTTTGAATGAGTAAATATTTGGAACATTACTTTTCACCTTTTTTTTCCCCAGCGGTGTATAAACGAACTTTCTGGCCTGTGTGAAATATTATTAAGGGAATATTTTCTCATCAGATTCCTCCAAACTAAGCCACCACCAAACAGATCCCCAATTAGTAGCACTGAGGGCGTCTGTTTCCTGGCAGAGTTTGGAGGAATCGGAGACCTTCCAATTTACCGATATTAAAACCTCCCCTCAATTAATAACAAATGATCAAACTTTCCTGGGTCGACTCACACCTCACCTCACCTAACCTAACCTAACCTTACCTTTCCTCTATATAACTTGGCTTCCACATTCCTATTTATTCTCAGAGTGTATGGTAGTAAAGACTCTATGGGATATTGATTGTACTTTCTCATATACCAGCTGTTGAAATTATACAGTGGCTGGTGAAAGTAAGTATGGGTCAGGAGTGTATAGGTTGTTGTTGTTGTGTAAGATAGGCCTGGTGATGGTGGTGGTGATGGTGGTGGTGATGGTGGTGAGGGTGGGTTAGGGTGATGGTGGAGAGAGGTGGTGAGGGTGGGTTAGGGTGATGGAGGAAGGTGGTGAGAGTGGGTTAGGGTGATGGAGGAAGGTGATGGGGAGGGTTTGTTAGGGTGATAGAGGAAGGTGGTGAGAGTGGGTTAAGGTGATGGAGAGGAGAGAGAAGGTGGTGAAGGTGGGTTAGGGTGAAGAGAGAGTGGTGAGAGTGGGTTAGGGTGATAGAGGAAGGTGGTGAGAGTGGGTTAGGGTGAAGAGAGAGGTGGTTAAGGTGTTATAGTGAGAGCGAGAGAAGGGCTGTAGTATATAGTTTGGCAGACATTCCTTCTTCATTACTCTGACGTCGGCTATTTTTACACTTACCACCATTCAATCCACACCCACTCCTCCACCCTACAAAATTCATCCTTTCGCCTCCTCTCATCCTATAATCCTCTTCCCTCCATCCTCCACTCGTTCATCCCCTCCCTGACTCCACCCATTCATCCTTTCCCCCACCCTCCACCCTCATAAATTATAACATTGCGTAACCACTTCTCCAATGCCCTCACTCACACACACTCACTCACACTCACTCACTCTCTCCTCGTAGCCCACTAACTCTCAAACTCACGACGTAGGAATGAGTTGCTACACTGAGCCTCTTTGTTGTCACGTCCTCCGGTGCTCGGAATTTGTTTCATTTTAAAATCAACTCGTAGAAAAAGACTGACATTTCTGTGCTCAAGACTAAACAAAACAGTACATTGCATTTTGTTGGAAGGCACCTTATCTTTTCGCTAAAAAGTCAAATTCTTTTTCGGGCATTTTATGATAAAAATGATCAAGACTTAATATAACATTCTTCGACAAATTCATAACTATTTTACACTGCTGACGAAAAATCCCGTTGTCCAAGATTTAGTAATTATCATTAATCGTTACTTTTCCCCTTTAATTTTGTCACAGAAGTCAGTTGTTAAATGTTGCAGTGTGGTGTTTATTATTTCCTTGAGCTGTATCAGAATGTAATGTTGTTTAGTACTAGTTAATGACAGACCATTACATGTCTAATTGATGAGCCATTGGTATGATCTGTCTACGAGGAGGATATGTAGTGTCGAGTCATTCATTCCCTCAACAAGAGAGTCATTACAGCAAACATATACGTAATACTCTACCAAGAATTGGAGTATATATATATTTTTTCTAAATGTGCCACAATACAAACCATCGAAAAGGAATCAGTTACATCCAGTTCCCCGAAGACATCACTGGGACACATATATAATACACACTATTCATTTGACTTTTGGGGAAGACATATTACAAATCGATATCCATTCATTATGTTAATGTTAAAGACAATTAACTGAATAGAAAACAAATGACAGAAAACCCCCACGTAATATTAAATACAACTGACACACTCACCCCCATTCAGGGATTTGGATGCATAATGTAACAACAGTCCACAATCAGTATGAGATGCCGTATACGTTTATGGAGTAATGTCACCTTGAACGGCATGTGCTTAAAATATTTAGGCCTTCGATTTTGATAAGGTTGTTGAAGTTCCTCAAGCTGTCTGGCCGAGCAGCCCTGTTTTGATATGGTTGGTGGTGGTGTTAGTGTAGAGGTGGTGTGTGTTCAGTTCTGTTCCTCAGTCACAAAAGTTAAGGTTACTTCTTGTGGAGTGTATTATTTTGGTAATGCTGAATCACACATGCACTGAACATCATGACTTTCGTATAAGGAGTTTGTATAAGGTTATTATTTTCACTCGTGTTTGTTTGTTGTTTGATCTATTGTTGTTGGATGGATAGTGAACCAGATATATAAAAAAACTTACCGACATGTTTCGATCAAGCTTTGCCTGATGATTGGGCATAACGAGTCTTAGAAGTGTTTTTATGTTATTTATTTTATTTTAACAGTGTTGGATGGTTCAAGGTAATAATAGACCAAGGATTGTGGCACCCAAACCTTTACATTCATTGCTTACATACATGCAGATAAAACTCCATTATGGGGTTCCTTAATAAAAGAAAATAAACTTTAAAAAATAATAAAAGTGTATGAAAATAACAGCATACTTAGATGTTTCTGTACCAAAGTGTCATAATGATGAACAATTTGAATGCATTTTTTTCTTTGGTAAATATTCACACGGTATGTTTTCGTTAATAATAATAATAATAATAATAATAATAATAATAATAATAATAATAATAATAATAACAACAACAACAATACCGGTAATAATAATAATAATAATAATAACAACAACAACAATACCGGTAATAATAATAGTTGATCTCTTCTCAACTTTGCTTTTCGATAATAGTTGTAAATATTCGTGCCTACCCAGACTATAGAGCAGAGGAGGGACATGGAAGGTGGACGGGAGTGTAGCGTCCATATCATGCAACTAAACAATGTTGTGAGTTGCCGAACACTATCACAAAGAGAATGTATACACTCAACACTTCCTGTCTCCCTTACTCCCTCCCTTACTCACTCACTCACTTCCCTACTCCTTCCTCAGTTATCTATACCATTCCTTTACTTCCCTATATACCGGTACTAACTTCCCTTATTCCTCTACCCTTTCCTCTCTCCCGTACCCTTTCCATCCCACTTCATCCTATGGGTTTCCTTCATTCCACTACCCTTTCCTCTCACCCTTACTCTTTACCCTTCCCATCCCTCACTCCCCTATACCTTACCCTTATTTTACCATCCCTCACTCCCTCACCCTATCACCTTTTCTACACTCTTACTATCCCTCACTCCCCTACCCTACCCTTACCTTGACCATCCCTACTACCAGCCTAAGGGTCAGGCACTATACCACGCATAACCCACCAAACGCCTTCACTACCCACCACTACCACTACCACCACCACCACCACCATTACTACCATAATAGGGTTTTCACTCTCCCTCTGTTTATTACCGCACGCGTTAGCTAGTAAGGTAAATTTTTGTGTTCGTAGCGTCTGTCAGTCCTTTTGTCTAAGCTCTTGAACAATATATACATTAAATAATACAAACCAGTAAAATGTAAAACAAACAGAAGACTCAGTTAGGATGGATGAACCGAACATATGGAAACGGTTGTACAAAAGAGATGGTAGCATAGAAGCGGGTACACATGGCGAGGGTGTGTGTGTGTGTGTGTGTGTGTGTGTGTGTGTGTGTGTGTGTGCCGCCATTACGACGCTAAGTTAAGGCCTCCATGGCTGGAGAAGAGTGAAGGCAGCCTTGGAGTTCGTCTGGGTCACATTACTACCAAGTCCCACCAAAGTACAGGGAGTTTTTATGTCTGGGAGAGGTTACAACATAATGGGAGTACATTTATTCAAAACTATACCAAACCAACAAGACACCATATTATTATATTATTAGGTCAAGGAGAGGTTACGTCATTTCAGTGTTGGTTAGTAGAAGTGTATTACCCTCTTAAAAGGAAAGGAGTACCCAGTGACCCAAGTAGGTTTTGATGCAGGAATCGTGAAGTAGATTTCAATAGTGAAAAAAAAAAAAATATATATATATAAATAATAATAATATCGGGTAATTTTCACCTGCCCAATTATTAATAAAGAGTATGGTGGGTAAAATTCAGGTGTATACTGTACAGCTGTATTTGATGTGATTTAATATTCATTACTTTATAAAATTGGATATATCTTCATTAAGTGCATTATTTCATTATGCATTTAAAGGTGAGAACAACAAAATTGACGTCCATATTACTGTATAAAAATATTGCAGGTATCATTATTCTTTTTTTCACTAGATTAAGAAAACTTTTTATAAGTGTACTAGTTATGAATAGCTTAATTTTCTCAGAAGCTTCACTGGATCGTTAATGGACTGTATAGTACGTTACGTGAATGAGGAGAAATATGTGCAGAAACCATAAGATTATTTTACACTTTCACGAGGATGAACATAATAATTCTATACTGTGACGAAACACTGAGGACAAAACCACACTGTATAAACCTTGGAAAGAAATCCAGGTGGTCTATTCTTATTAGTAAGTGAACAAGAACAACACATACAGTACAGGCCTCAAACTCTTATGATGTCCAGACTGTGTACAAACCTTGGAAAGAAATCCATGTACTCTATTCTTATTAGTCAGTAAGTGTACAAAAACAATACAAACAAACCTAAACCTCTTATAATGTTTGATTGCCTTACCCCAGTATTAAATTTCCTTACCAAACTACTATCTCCAATAATGGTCGCACTGAATAATATTACATTGAAGAGGTTTAATTAAATGCTGTTGGTGTGTTGGAGAAAGTATACTCAATCCATAACAATTTAAGGACCCAGTGCTCGTGTACGATAATTGGAGGTTTCTGATTCCTCCTGACTATGCCACGAAACAACCTCCTTCCATATAGGTGGTGATGTTTCATGGCAATATTTGAAGGACTCGTTTATCTCCAATTTTCCTTCTACAACACTTAAGGGGTCACAAATCAAACATATGCCTATTCTTCTACACAGCATGCATGAGGCACCGTGAATCTTGGTATAGTTTGTGGGAGTCAGCAGTTCTTGCATTCCACATACTTTATCGCATACCATCTTAAAACAACGTTCCTAACTCCTTTGGCATATTAATGTAGGCTATATCCTGAGTAATGCCAAACGATTCTATATAACAACAATAACAACAACAATAACAACAACAACAACAACATGCTGATACAGGATGAGAGGTATATCAATTTTACTTCAATGTACGAGTAACATCTTTCTATATTATACCGTACATGGGCCCAGTAAAGATAATATATACTACTATACTTGCAACATGAGCGTCCCAAGACAGTTGAGTTATTCAGCGGCAGTTCTAGGTTCATGGAGAAGCGTATGTAGTAAGTATACTTTGTCATATTACCGTACTGTATATATTGAATAAATTGGCCCCTTAGAGTAAGACAGAATATGAGTAATTTCTGACTATTGGTTAAATTGACTGAAATCACGACGCAAGGTAAAGAAAACAAAGTGGAGTGTGGCATCTTAGAAAAGTGAGAGGATTCCCCGTACCTTCACAGACTTGGCTATAGTGCGCCTGAGGCCCTTAGAGACGCCAGCTGTAACCCCGCCCCCTCCCAACCCTTCCTCTCACTCCACCACCACACCAACACTCACAACCTCCTCCAGTCCCTGCTGTAATGTACTACAGTCAGAGGCAAAAGACAAGTCGACACATCTTCCCAAATGATTAAAATTATAGAGTATGCAAATATCTACTTCATAGGCTCGTCTTAAACTGAATAACAATAGTGAAGTTTATTAATTTACTCCCTGCATGGATATTGTAATGTTGTATGGTGCATGAATGTGTTGGTTTGATGATTATACTTTATATACAATGTTATCCTTAAAGTTCGGTAGCTTTGATTGAGGAGACAGACAGGACTTTTGCTGTAGACTGTACATTGCAAGGCATAAGTCGGAATAGGAAGGGAAGAAACTATATACAGTATAATTATAAATATATCTTTTTATTTATCTTTCCTTTTTCTGTATAATATATAAAAATATTTATCGGTCATATATACAGCATGTGATTACTGAACAACAATATAATAGAAATTATTTATTATTAGTATTATGCATGGGTATTATTTTAAGTTATTGATAAACTATACAGCAAATATTATTATGGTCCTTATTTTACCGAACCATTATTATTATTATTATTATTATTATTATTATTATTATTATTACTTTACAATTTATAATTCTGTTATTTCTGTAAGACATTCTATGAATATATATCGTACCAATACCGTCATTCCCAACTTGTTATCGAGATTAACATAAAATATATTACGTGTATCTTTATTTTATTAACAATTAGATTATTTATTATTGTATCATGAAATCTTATTATTAAGAAACTATCATTATGAATCTTAATATATTGTGAAATTTTGTTAATGATATCACCATCACAAACTCCCTTCACTTCACTCTCTCTCTCTCTCTCTCTCTCTCTCTCTCTCTCTCTCTCTCTCTCTCTCTCTCTCTCTTTACTTGCCACCATTTCTACCTAACCATACACCCTCAACATATATCACCACTCTATTACCCCCTCGAAACCCCCCCCCCCCCTCCTCTGTTCCCCTACTCTCGCACCCCACAATATTCCCCCGACCCCACCCACCAAGCCTGTCCCCCTATTCCCGCACCCCCTTCAAAGCTTCTCGTCACATTCTGATCATTTATTTATATTTTATCACATTGGTTTCCGTAGCATAGGCCTACCGTATGTATGTATGGAACGTGTATCGATGCTCAGTTAATTTTTGCGTCAGAAAATAAATCACAATATTGCATAATCATCATACATATATATTCCAGGTAAATATAACTAGTTAACTTAATTAAATATCGTATCGTGAAATAATATTAAAATATTGTCTCGTAAAATAATATTATATTATTATTACGAAACACAAAGATGAACTACAAATGACATAAAATATTGGTGCATTTTTAATACAATACACTTCAGCATGTTATAACTAAAAATAAAGTATGAAAATAGGTAAGTATGTAGGCAAGTAGATATTGTAAAAATGCCAGTTAGTTCGTGTCAAATCCAGGCATAATGATTTAAGATGGTGGTAATTTACTCACTAACAATATTAAAGTTATTATGAAGCCTGACGTCAGTACATTCATCCTGGTTGCTATTTAATTCTCTCACCAAAATCATTACAATATTCAATGTCATTATACTGTATCATTTTTCATTTGAGGACGCCTGCTACGATGCATTCATATCGCGTCTATGCAGCCATTGTTTTTTATTTGTTTTTATTTATCTTATTTTTTTGTAAATGTCCACCAGAACAAATGTGAAATCGAAGAGACTTACTTGTGTTATCTTTTTTTGTTTGAATTTCCTAAAGGTTGCATTGTCAGTAAGGTATTACGAATAAGTAGAGTCAAAATAGAACTTGCTCAAATGAATTCAAACTAGAGATATGATGTTTTAGACACGAAATAGGAAGATGTTGGTTTGGGAATAAAGTAATGGACGAGTGCAACAAACTAAACTTCCAAGTGAGGTAGTAGGCTATAGGCTAAACGTAAAAACACTGAATGACTTTATAAATGGTGTGAACTGGTAACTACTGTACGTGGACTCAGAGGGATGGTCTAAATCAGGAGCTGCCAAGAACTGGTCCAATAAGCCTTCTGCAGTTTCCTAACTTTGTATGTTTTTAATAACAGCAAACAATTTTACTTTACATAGGTCTTTACGTCGTCCGAAGGTTAAATAAACACGGTTTCATTTCACTTTTATCAACGTTTGGCGGATGGACAATATATTAATATTTACTGTCAGAGGAAAACCTATATAGTTGTCCTAATGTTAGACACACAAACAAAGACTTGGTGATGAAGTGTGTATTGTACGTTCTGCTGTGACCAACCAGTGTATTAGTATTTAACACTTGAACTATAATAATGTAAAGAAAATATGACTACAGGGAAACACGGGCGTGTGTGTGTGTGTGTGTGTGTGTTGGAGTGTGAGGCGGGAAGCGACGGGCGTTGTTGGTGGAGGGAAGCGAGGCAGGGGGACGTCAAGGCGTAGGTTAATAACCCCTGGCAGCCGGCACAGCTTTTACTAAGTCTCTTATAATGCAGGGAATTCTTGTGTTCCTATTTCTCGAACCTGGATTGTACATTTCATTACCTATATAATGTACAGTATGTAATGGATTAATATTTCTATAACACTACATTTTCCTCTCACTATTTAACATAACCAGATCTACCTTTCGCTTGGAGGTTTGAAGCTTGTGACATTACTGAACTGGTGAGTTGCTTATTCCATAAAACTCTGCAATACCACAACAATACCACAGGTCCCTTAGTTATCATTTGCTGTACTATATATAATTCAATAATACAGTTCGTATTCTTCGGGTTCGTCCGAGCTTTTTCAACGCTTCCATAAAGTTCCTACACAATAAGAGACTTTGGAGTGGTAATTATCGGGCCCCGTCATACGACTACCATCACTATTACCCACACCAAGGACACACACACACACACACACACACACACACACACAGGTAGAGAGTTCATTCTTACTACATACTCCCATGATTATGATATGTTACATTCGGTACCTATGTTCAATTTATGGAGTCGTGATCAGTTAATAATGTTGTAAAACTCGACAATCAGAATATTAAAGTAACTAAAAACACTAACAACAACCTCCAAGTACAATGTCTTTCCTAACAATAAGAATATTTTATGACATGTACTTTTACTATCCATTATCAACACAGTTTGCCAACTATACACTCTGTTGCTAAGTCGTTTAAATCACACCTGGTTTATTTATATTGTGGCTGGCTGAAGGAACGAGGGTAAAATGAAGAGAGAGAGAGAGAGAGAGATAATCTAAGTATGTATGTGTGTGTGTTTGAGAGAGAGAGAGAGAGAGAGAGAGAGAGAGAGAGAGAGAGAGAGAGAGAGAGAGAGAGAGAGAGAGAACAACTTAACATGGTCCACTCATCAAACTCTTCCCTCGAGAGATAATATGATAAGCATCTATCAAAACACTGGTACATCATTCCTTCATCATCTGTCTTTCATCCTCCGTTCTCAGGTACAAAATAACCACCGTCTAGAGTAGTTTGCTTCACCAACTCTCAACTCTTATTAGAAAACAAGCAAACAAAACACAGGAAACTCCATACATACACTGACCACACATAAGACGAGGATGAATATTGTGGTTGTGTGTTTTATTAGCCTATCAATTTCAAAACAAGCAAACAAAACACAGGAAACTCCATACATACACTGACCATACATAAGACGAGGGTGAATATTGTGGTCGTGTGTTTTATTAGCCTATATATCAATTAGAAAACAAGCAAACAAAACACAGGAAACTCCATACATACACTGACCATACATAAGACGAGGATGAATATTGTGGTTGTGTGTTTTATTAGCCTATCAATTAGAAAACAAGCAAACAAAACACAGGAAACTCCATACATACACTGACCATACATAAGACGAGGGTGAATATTGTGGTTGTGTGTTTTATTAGCCTATCAGTTAATCATACCTGCCCTGATATTATATTGATAATCTGTGGAGGGAGGCTGACAGATAAATACCACATGCATGCATCACCTTTATATATGTGCTCCACTAAATACCAATACATAATATGAAGTCGTTTTATGGTAATGGATTTGCATGGGTTGACACAAGAATTTCCTCACTGAGGCCCATTGCAATAACTTGAATTAAACTGACCTATTACCGTACTATATAATGAAGCAGTTTCCATTTAAACGTCACACTTAGAAAGATATAAAGAAAGGAAAGGAAACCGAAAATAATGAGTCGAATGAAGTAAATCACTTTTGGTACATGATGAGGAGTAACAAGATTCGATTATTTTATTTTGTGAGAGGGATAAGAGGTGAAATGAACTCAACGTGGACAACTTACTCTTAACAACTTATATTATATTTTAAACTTATTATACAGTATATGCCGTCCGTTTTATCAGGTATAGAAGATAAGGGCAGTTAAGTGAATGTATGGTGTATGAGAACATAATTATTATTTCAAACGTATGTGAATAATTTCAGTATTAGTTGAAATGTGAGTGTATTGAATGGGGGAAAGAGGATGAAGACTATACCAGGAAATTGAAGGAAGGTAGGAAAGTATGCATATGAGGAGGGCAAGACAAAGGGAAGGAAAATATGTAATGTATGTACTGTATATAGGTAGGCTAGGAATGTGTGTATATATATATGTAAAGAGTGAAGGAGAAACAGGAAAGTGTGTATGGTGAGAGTGAAGAAGGATAGGAAAGTGTGTATGGGTAGAGTGAAGGGTAGGAAAGTGTGTATGGGTAGAGTGAAGGGTAGGAAAGTGTGTATGGTGAGAGTGATGAAGGGTAGGAAAGTGTGTATGGGGAGGGGAGAGGAAGTAGGGTTGCATGTCGTACGGATATATACATAAAATATTCATTATTGACCATTAGCATAAAAGATTAATGGTATTGGCCTGAGTCACACTGCTATATGCTATACTCTCCCCTCACACTCACCTACTGTACATACATAGTCGCTCACTCATACATACATACATACATACATACATACATACACACTCAGCATCACTCTTTCATCCATGCGTACATACACACAATCATCATCATATTTTCAGCCACGTTAGACACACACACACACACACACACACACACACACACACACACACACACACACACATCACACACACTCTCTCTCTCTCTCTCTGTGTCTGTCTGTCTGTCTCCCTCTCTATCTCTCTCCCTCTCTCTATCTCTGTCATCAGGTGTATAACAGGTATTAATATATATCTAACCTTCCAGATAGCAGCAATCATCAACACCATCGTACTGATTGGTGATCCTGTTGATGTTGGTGGTTATGGGTATATGGAGTGGATGCAGCCAAGGAAACCCATCGCATCTCAGCCACCACTACCTCAAGTTCACCCCTTCGACGACGACTACGAAAATATCAATGCCGATCTATCCGAGTCCGACTTCGAGCTCTTCCAACAGAACATTGGCCTGGGGATGAGAGAGAGAGAGAGAGAGAGAGACGGAGTAGAGAGAGAGAGAGAGGAGAGAGAGAGAGAAGAGAGAGATGAGAGAGAGAGAGAGACGATGACGAGAGGAGAGAGAGAGAGAGAGAGAGAGAGCAGAGAGAGAGAGAGAGAGAGAGAGGAAGAGAGAGAGATGAGAGAGAGAGAGAGAGAGAGAGAGAGAGAGAGAGAGAGAGAGAGAGAAGAGAGAGAGAGAGAGAGAGATGTTATAATGTTATTATTAATTCATTTAAATATTAATCCTGGTTATAAGTAAATCATAGACAAAATTAATGTTATTATTAATTCATTTAAATATTATTCCTGGTTATAAGTAAATCATAGATAAATATATATGTTCTTCATAATGTTTGTTGTGTTTCAGCCAAGGCGGTGTTTATACGTGCTTCTTGCTTTGTATTCGGCATTAATCATCACGGCTTCAATGTTAATCCATGGTGTCAGAACGGTAAGTTTATATACTATAATATTAATAATTATGTCTTTTGCAAATATAGGTCAAAAAGTGTTGGAGAATTTGTTAAGGGGAGAGTATACTTTTGGTACATTGGAGTGCCTTGATTCCTCCAAAATAGGCCAGGAAACAGGACCAGATGAACAAAAATAAAGGCGTCCTTTTGCTTGGAATAGTTTGGAGGATTCAGTTGCTCCAGATTTACCAACACAGAACTTCCCCCTTAATGAAGAAATAAAATAGTTACCTTATGGCTATTAATCATTTTCAAATAATAAGTTCAAATTAACTACTTATAATCAACAATGACTTTGGAAATATAGGCTTATCTGTGTTGTAGTAGAGATGACTGTAGTAGTGTGGCTGGAGTACTAGTATAATATATATTATTCAATTAAACTGAATGAAGGTATAAAGTTGGGAACGTGGACAATGAATCCGACACCAAGATAGTTTTAGATCACAACAATGTATCTTAATTTAATATACGTCAAACAGAACAGAATTATATGACACATCATCCATACAGGAATTATAATTAATATGCCATGTTGTACATTAGATAAATATATAATAATTATCTGTAATAATACATCATCTATTATTCTACAACAATGCACACACACACACACACACACACACACACACACACACACACACACACACACACCACACAATCTGTGTTGTCACCCAGTCAGTTTTCATAAAGCACAGTGAAGGGGGAAGTTTGGGTTGCGTGGGAATAGGGGACAGGCTTTGGGGGGGGGGGGGGGGGGTGGTAGAAAAGCCTATCCCCTATTCCCACACCCCCCTAACCTTCCTCCCCAGTCTGTCCTACTCCCGCGCACCCCCCTTAACATATAACTGAAAGGTAACACAAAAAGAAATACAAGTGTTTGTCAATATACAATACAATCACATGGAAGTACAAACAGACTGTAAGAAAAGCATGACCCCCCGTATCTCTTCCCCTTTCCCTCCCAAAAATCCTCAGAGAATAATTGATTGTTTTCATTTCAGAACCGTCGTAATCTTCTGCTGCCCTACATTGTCCAGGAGGTTATTAGTCTATTCATATTTATTGGTATTGCCCCCTGCCCCCACTGATTGCCATTGGTACCTTCCGTGTAATCCGATGTACTTCTCTCTGTGTGTACTTGGAGGCATCTTCGTCCATATTTACTTCTTGCTGGTCGTCTTCTCACAGTACCAGGCTCTTGGACTAATCCGCATGCATGAAGAGATGAGTATGAAGTAAAAATTGTGAAGAATGGCACATTTTTGGTCTAAGTGGCAACATTTTTACACTAGGAAATAGAGTATTTCGACCTACCTGGTATCCGTAGGGATTGTTATTAGCATGAAGTAAAAAAGAGAATGATTTCCAAGAGCCTTACCTGTGTCAAAGTATCGTTTGCAAGATACGATTGATTGATTGATTGATATTAGGCGCCGCAACAGCGAGGTTATATAGTACCCAGAAAAGGTGATAGAGAAGGTGAGATAGCAAGCCGAAAGGAAATTGAAAGAAAAGAGGGGCCAGTTGAAGAACTAAAAGCTAGTGGCTTTGCAAGATACGAGAACAATACATTAATTAAGAAGACAGGGAAACCAAAGGAAAAAATATTGCAGTGATAAAGAACTGAGTCCCAAAATAACTCAAGAGAATTGTTCTTAAGTGAAAGAAATAATGCAATAACAAGAAAATCATTCCTAGTAACTAAAAATTACGGAAGGCCTGCTAAACCTTGGTTTGAGGAAGTGAAAACAGAATGATGAGGCTTGAGTGATAATAAAAGAATCTATTAATACACAAATAATATTATATCCATTCGTACACTTTATTCAGGATGTACAGTCCTCACTAATAATTTATGAAAGGCTAAATTTCTTTCCCAGGTTGCTGTTGCCCTTTAAATTCTTATATGACAAATCCAACTTGGGTAATATTTTATGGGCATATTAAGGAAAAGTTTCAAGGTTTGCCCAAGAATATTAATTCCTGTCTTGTGTGTATGTATGTATGCATCTGTTTCCGTGCTGAAAATAAGTTGCTACTGATCAAACTGAGATTACATTGACGAAAATAAAACTCCTCTTATATATTACCTTGTGTTATATACGAAAAAATTGTCAAGTCAGTTATAATGACAGGGATTAAAGAACACCATATTTTACCCTTCCACAAAATGACCCAATATGTCTTACTCAATTGATATTATTAGGCAACAGTAAGTTACTATCATTAGGAATATATTTAGTCTCACCCAAGTGTTGTTAAGTTACAATCTGGTCTCATGTTTCAAAGTCTTATAACTTGGACTTTTCTCATACCCAAATGTACTTCATAATATGCATTGTACTTAAGAATCAAGAACCAAACCTCTGAACCTGGTGATGTAAAACAAAATATTTGAAGATTAACAAATGTAGTGACTTTAGCCGAGACTTGCTACACACATCATGGTGAAGGAATCGTGTCCATCCCAACAGTGATAAAGTTTAGTCACTGCTGGAGGTTAGTTAGTTAGTTAGTATTCTTTTGTTGTTGTATGTCATAGATCTATAACTGTGAAACAATTGAAGTAAGTACCCATCTAGTGTGGACCTTTTAATTAAATATCTGCCAACTGGGATAACACATACGTTTTCTATTACCAAGAGGGAAATAATTACACAGTGGAAGTATAAGTTTTAGCATAATAATATTTGTTTTGTGGTCCAATTATTCAAAGATCATGAGTACAAGCTGAGTTAATGTTTGTTGATGCATTTTATGGATAGAGAAACATGATCTGAATAAATTATAATATATAGTTACTAGTACGGTATCTTCTATACACTTCTTTTTTTTTTACCTTAGTTTAGTTTGACAGTGGTTTTAAACTTTTTCCACTCAAGTTTCCCTTACGTAAGTCTCACAAAAATATTCACGACTCCCAAAGTTTTCTTACCTTTATCCACCAAAAAAAAAAAAAAAAAAAAGATAAAAAAAAATAATAACAATTAAAATGAAATCATGAAAAATAAATTATATATATTCTGATTAGACAGAAAGGATTTGCCCGTTACATAAATCTACACTAACTAGACCATATATATGATAGGTCATATAATATACGAGATAAAACCCGATCATTCAGCAAGAAATTAATGTATATTTTATAACCTATCCTTCATCATGAGTGAGTTAGAAAATATAGATTACAACTGTACAACCATTTCAAAATCAATGTCCTTGGTGTGAGTAATTCAAAATATTATCATCATACATTAATTGGTGATACACTATAAATAATAAATAAAATAATATTATATGGTAATCGTATTGATGAATTTCGTCTTGTAGTTCAAACCATAGTTAATCTACTGTAGACTTTCCTGAGATATTTAGCTAAAAAGAAGATATTGTTTGTGAAGGCGGGTATAATATTGTGAGGTAACTGAACGCTCCTGATTCCTCCAAACTGTGCCAAGCAACAGACTGTCTTTGTATAACCAATAAAGGTTCACCGTTCTTTGGAAAAGTTTGGAGGATTACGTAGCCTCCAAATAAACTATAAATTCAATGATTCCTGAATTCAAAACTTGTTTACATCATAATAAATCTCTAGGAATTTTTTGTTACAATCTCTCAGTGGTGAACATACGATATTATTTGATAAAAATATATAAAATCTGTTAATTCTTACAAAACGCATTTATCATTTATTTTTAAACGTGTGTTTCTGAAGTTGACTGCATGTATGTTTATTAAACTGTGGCACCTCACAAACACACATTGTATTCATGATGAGGCACTCGGATATTTAACAATGATATCTTCTCTTTATATTAGAAGTGTATGGATGGACATTGTACCATCACATAATAATTGCTGAATATATTCTCCTTAATTAAGGGACCCTGTGATGTAGTCAGAAAATTGGAGATAAATGAGTCCTTCAAATATTGCCACGAAATACTACCTACTGAATATGGAAGGAGCTTGTTTCGTGACATAGTCAGGAGGAATCAGAAGCCTCCAACTGTAATACACGATCACAGGGTCCTTATAGTTTCTTGGGTGCCTTCCATGTGCCTTATATAAATGTTCTTTATTAACTGTAGAGACATATTATATACTGCTATGTACACATACAACTCGTGGCCAACAGTTTACATACACACAGGAGTGACTTAGTAAACATTTGAAAGCTTTCCTCCAGTGATGAACTGAAGATAATTCCAATAAATAGTGTTGTAAAAGTTTTTTTTATTTCCAGTAAAGAGTCACACACCATATAATCAAAACTATAATGTAATAAGAGTATATGAAAACAATGGTCAGAAATGATTGTGTTTGAGTCACTCCTTATGTGTCGTGAAATATAGCAAGTCTGCGACTGTATGTAAATCAAATGTGCATTAGTTTATTTTTAAAGAAAAGTAAGAACTGACAACCTTGTTAATGTAGCTTTATATATACAGTATATTTGTGTAATATAATGGTAATGTAATGATCTTTTCTTTAATAAAAAAGTAAAACTATAATTGCAGTATTACCCCAAAAATAATGTACACAGATATTACCTTAATAATTAATGGAAGGGGTGATTTTTTACATTAAAGAATATAAGTTGGGATAATATAGTAGGTTCTGTTTAATAGTAATAATTAATTCAGCTACAAGACAACAAACCGTCTATTCTATTTTAAAGGGAGAAAACGAAATAACTTGTATAGTGTAGGATTTATAGTTATTAAACTCGGTAGTTTGTCGGTCAGATAATCATAGTGTAATTAAGGTTTGTAACAGATAGGATATAATATACTCTCATATTAAAGGGAAATAAATTATTTTGATGGTAAATTGCAAGACTACCGATTCTTTCTAACGATACCAGAAAACAGACGCCCTCAATGGTACAGTACTAAAAGGAGATCTGTTTCGTGGCATAGTTTGGAGGAATCCGGGACCTTCCAATTCACCAACAAGAAAATCTTCCCTCAATACAAATATATGCACATACTCCTCAGGGCTCAGATGAACAAAGAGAAACATTCTATGACGTCATAGAGAAGATTATGGAGGTAAAAAATAACAATACTCACGAGAAACTCAATGCGAAAACTGGGAAACAAACGTATGGAGAATAAGTGTTGTGTAGGTAAATTGTAGTGAAGAGAAACAACACATGTGTAAACTGCTGATATGTAGAGCCATGACTGACAGTGCTGGACCAGGCAGTAGGAACTAAGGCAGGGTTCAAGGAGTGTTGGAGAGCAACTGAATACAGTTCGAAAAAATGAATCTTCTAAACATCGCTCGACGTTGAGAATAGTTTGGAAAATTCACTTCGAACTCTGTTCAGTTGATTCCAACACTCCTTAGACCCTGATCCAGCATTATTAGCTGTACAAATGGCTGTACAAATTGAAGATTTAAAAAAATAATAATAACAATAAAGAAAAAAAATTAGAATGTGTTCCTGGAGAAGCCCAAACGGAGAAGCCAATGATGAAATTGAATTTACTAAGTATAGCAGATAAAAACAATATAATTACTAATATGATTGTTGTAAATAAATTAACTATGATTATCAAAATTGACTACAAAATGATGACGATCACCACCAATTAACCAAGGAATCAACCTCAAGGATAGCATAGGTGTGACTTGGCAGGCTACCCACTAGATTAGACCATACACACATGACTGTATTGAGCAAGACAACCTGTGTAGTGTTGAAACCTGAGGTATTGTACAGTCGCGAACCAAAGTTTCGTACTCCCCTCGGCTGACAGGAAGGCGAAGACAGTGTTAAAGATATGCTGAACGATGGGACAAACTGGTGTATCAAGTTGGTAACGAAACAGTGTGAGATTCATTTTCACAAACCATAAACCGGAAGTCCTGGGAAATGAACCTCACACTGTCTCGTTACCAACCCCCATACACACACACACACACACACACACACACCAATATAACCCCCCATACTCCAGTTTGTCCCATCGTTCAGCATATCCTTAACACTGTCTTCGCCTTCCTGTCAGCCAAGGGGAGTACGAAACTTTGGTTCGCGACTGTACAGATGAATGAACCGTGCTCATAAGCAGAAGGTAGTAATCATGTTTAATAATAATATTCGAGTTTGATATAGTGTTAATCGTGGAGTAAAGCACTACAGTAGTATTCATAACTGCATGTTATACCCAGATGCAGTAGAAGAAAGAGTACAAATAAACAATAATGTATACCATCAAGGTAAGTCATATAGCGGCCACATTACTCACATTACCCACAAGTGGTATATAGAGGACCGATCATTCCACTACACATATGTGTTACTTTATATGTAAGGAATTTTTTTTACCTATTCTGATCTACATACTTCATCATAAGATTAACTGCCTCGTCCTTGAATGATCAAAGATCTACTTCACTTGTATAACTGATTACAGGAGTGCACAGGTGTGAACCACGAACGCTTATGAAATAGAAATGGACGATGGGTGACGTAACACCTTTACTTCTTTATGTAAAACTCTACTTTGTTATCATCATTATCTTCAGCCATATATAGTGTATCCATTACCAGACATAATCTTTTCTCTAACCTCTCTACAAATCCCTTTGTGCAAAACTGCTCCAATCAACATTTGCGAACATTCTTATTTATTTTCTTTACTATATCTTTATGTACATTCACTTATTTCATCCTTATGTTGGTACACTACCATTCTTAACTGTTGATGTAAAATATGATTTCTGTTAAAATTACCTATTCTGTATAATATTACTATCTTGCTGTGCGCTTTTTTATTTTAGTCGGAATATTTACAGCTTTAGACTGTTGCCAGAGTCTGTGTTCTACATGACGAAAATAATTCCCAAAAGACCGTCAATGTTCAAGAGTAATTAGGGAATAATTGAGGACAAAAGGTAAATTCTGAAGTTGATGTCAGGGCTATTTCATCAAGTAAACCTGAGCTGGCATCACTGTGGGAGAGAGAGTAAATGAGGACAAGATATGTTCCTACTTTATATTTGTCACTCAGAAAGCATGGCAGTGATAACCATAGCACACATTATAATAATAATAATAATAATAATAATAATAATAATAATAATAATAATAATAATAGATTGTTTTTTTGTAACTTGTCAAATAGAAACTCATCCATTGAACATGGCAAACAGAAACTTATTATTATTATAAATAGGAATATCATGAGGCCCATAGGAGCTTATGTCACTCATAGGAAAATATATTAGTGTTATAAAAAGGTATGGCAAAGAAATAATTGTAGTAATGGAAACAGTAAAATATTACATCTATTTAGGAATACAAATACTTATCAATTGTTATTATTAGAAGAATGAAAAAGCTCTCCCCAGGCTAGTGAGGCCCATGACAGAATAACAACAAATGGATCGCCTATACACCATTGTTGTATAATACAAATATATTTTACTTACATAACACTAATACAATAATGTTCACTGTTGTACAATTTACAATAGATACTTAACTGTACAAAACATATACAGTAATTATCCTTTGTATTTGTAACACTCTCTGGGTGGATGGGTGAATAAGGCCAGGGACACACAGGTACTTTGTGATGGTCACACAGTAACACAGCTGTAGTGGTCACGTGTAGGTAAAGGAATGTCACAATGGTATACAAATGCATTACTATACAGTTTGGCCTCCTTAGTGGTGAATACAGTATATAATCTGAATATCCTGATACAGTCAGCACTGCCAACTCCTAGTTTAAAAAAAAATTGAGGGCCCTTACTTGAAAAAATCGTAGTTTTAAACACCCCTCCCTATGAGGAACACTCACTTGCCACATCACAAAACCTAAATATTATGGAAATTAAAGGGATTAATTAATTATACTAAGAGTCTGAGGCACAAAGTAAGAGGAAGGGGGGAGGGGATATAAACGTAACTACAGCACGTCAATAAAGTGATACTCGTAAAAACTTTACTGTCTTATAACTAATAATGTGGATAATTATTGAATATGAAGTAAGTAGGCTTCGCTCCAGTTCTGTTAAACCTTAAAGAGATGTCTACGTGTCGCCCCCTAACCCATCTCTTCACAACATAATAGCCTAACCTCATTATTTATGTCAGTCCATTTTACAAGTCAAACTACAGAATAGATGTAGACAGTAATAGTAAAATTATACCAGTAAGCCGGTATACAGTAATAGATGAAGACAATTTATTAAGTAGTGTATTTTCTCAGGTATACCGGTTTATGGCCGGTAATAGATGAAGACAATTTATTAAGTAGTGTATTTTCTCAGAACATCAGTCTCTTATTATGATTCATGTCAATGTGTCCGTCTTACTGTGGTTAGAGGTAAATACAGACAAGCGAGTCAACATACTCCATCTCTGAACCCCAGATAAACAGGCGTTGGCAATGCTGACTGTGCCATAAAATTCAGTCCAGAGCTGTACAATTAATTTACATTTCCATATTAATTTGCTTAGCACTTGTGAGGCGACAGGCAGGTGAGAGTAAAGGACGGCAAGAGTCTACTAGTATCACAGTCAGTGTGAAGGGAAGCAGACAGCCACTAAAAAGGACCTCCTTTTCAACTTGGAACTGATGGTAAGATGTAGTTTGTTCAACCCTCTGTACAGTTTACATACCCACGTTGAGGAAGTGTTACCAAGTTTCTAGAGATTCCATACATTGATTTGTCAGAATCTAAAAATTTCGAGCATAATCCGGAGTAAAATTGACTACTTCTCCTCAAGCCGAATAGAAAACACAAATGAGAGATATTGTTAATTTGTTATGCACTTTTCACATTGTATTTTTCGTATCACCCCGATGACACATTACACAGTCTTCTGGGATAAAATGACAGTGAAAATTATTCTGAAAAACATGGCAATAGGAAAAAGAGACGATACAGTAAATCTTTGCCAGTGGATCAGTTCCCAAAAATTGCTGTGAAAGTCTAAGGAAAAACGCCATCAAAATTTCATATTCATTCTTAACTCTAGAGTCTAGATTGAAAAAAAAAATAATAATAATAATAATGGATCTAGACCCGGACCTATCAACAAATGTTATCTAGTCACCAGGTCCACCTTTGGTAAATATTTAATTAACATTCACACAAATCTTTTATATTTAATCCTGATAACATTAACCAGATGAACATACAGACAAAAACATACAAACAAAGAAAGAATCACATAGTCTGCCCCCTTTGGTGTAAATATCAATAGTTGAGATGATAGATTTATCATGTCAGTCATTTATACGTCTACCAGTCCATGACATTCTGTATAGGGTTCAATATTTTAATACAAGCAGCATCACATTTAGCCAAACGGGCCACTTAACTCACACGAATTGCAATGCGTATACAAAATTCTTTTATCGATTCTTTCGTATTCTCGGGAGTACTTTCAAAATTCTGGGGCCCGTCGAAAATTTAGTAGGATCAAACGAAATATTTAAATACTACATCATGTGTTTATATATATATATATATATATATATATATATATATATATATATATATATATATATATATATATATATATATATATATATATATATATATATATATATATATATATCAAAATGACATGATCACACATTTAAAAGGACGTGTGGGAATATCATTGATATAACATAATTTTGCCTGGTAGGTGTTAACAGATGTGTTTACTCTGCCTCCAGATGTCCAGGATGTGGCTGGTGGCAGTGGGTGTGGTGCTGGTCCTTGCTGGATCCCAAGGCAGTACTTTCCAAGATAAATATGATTCATGGGCGTCTACCTTGGTGAGTCTCATATAATCAACTACTGTACTCACATTTCAAATGATATGACGCGAAAAAAAAAATGGGAATAAAAAAAAATGGGCGAATTAGGGGTTACTGTTTCCTCTAAACCTTTAATTAGTTGTGTGTGGAATCAAGATCTAGAATTCTATATGTTGAGTGGACTTATGTGAGTGAGAGAGCCCGTGCCAGTAAACAGCCAGCTGGTCTTGTATGTATGTCTGTCTGCGCTCTTTTCCCACCAGAATAATTTAGCTAATTCCGAAGATAAAACATCTACGACGTATAGTTTTCGTGTGGTGCTTAGTAACATACAAGTATATACAATACATGAAATTTTACATATAACTCTACTATATATAATTATAGATATACCATATTGAGGCTTTGAAATCTACAACCTTACGAGTCTAATTTTACTGCAAATATTTTTCAGTTACCTAACTACGTAATTGAGACCAACTACAACTCAGATGGAACGAGGTGTTTCTGTAAAGTATTGAGCAATATAATAAACACTACAATACCAATGACTACAACCACAACACCAGTGACTACAACCACAACCCCAGTAACTACAACCACAACACCAGTAACTACAACCACAACACCAGTAACTACAACCACAACACCAGTAACTACAACCACAACACCAGTAACTACAACCACAACACCAGTAACCACAACCACAACACCAGTAACCACAACCACAACACCAGTAACCACAACCACAACACCGCCACCAACTACAACCACAGCACCGCCACCAACTACAACCACAGGAAGTGACCGTAAGTATGAAATTGGGATGAGTAGAAGTCGATTTTTATGCTCAGTCTGTTTTTCTGTACATTTTCATACAGTATTTAGATATTTTACTACATATTCTTGGATGTTATGTATGGTACAGTCACATACTACAGTCCTGTTGACACTTCTGCCTTATTACTTGGGAAAGTGAGATTTACAGATCCCAGAATGAGAGCTGCTGTTGAAAGGATAATGTTCTCTAGTATACAGTCTAGCATCTCTCACTCTCCCAAGAGAATGAAGCACAAGAGGCGACAGGACTTTACCATGTGACTGTACACTTCTTGGCTTCGATACTACAAAACCTATCGGGATTGTACACACACACACACACACACACACACACACACACACACACACACACACACACACACACAGGCATATTACATAATGGATAATATTTTGTTTCAGCATGTATGGATTGCGACAAGGAAATCATCATCAATGAGGCCAATGGACACTCTAAGGGACAGACGTACTTTTTCACCTGGTCTTCACCCAACTATCCCAACTCATATCCTGATGACTGCACCTGTACTCTAACCACTACGGTATTTATTCAGACTTCCGATGTCTATAACTTTGTCGCTGATGTTGAAACTGATGACTCCAATAACTTTAAAAAATAGATAATATAAATGATAAGGTATTCTTGCTCAGTATTCGTCGGGTTGTTCCACCGTAGGGCATTATTTCGAATGATGTTATGTATTGTATAGTTTGCTTCATTCCTTCGTACATTGTTTGGTCGAATGTTGTCTTAGGAAAGCTTTGAAGGAGTGACGATCCTTCCTATAAGCGATAGCCTTATGACAAAGGCAGTCTTGTCATACGACCACAACATTACTAAACATGGGATTATATCGAGGATTATTTCAATTTAAACAAAACACCAATCCAATAATATTATTATAAACTATGCTTTTATCTGACAGCTGGAAATGGCTGGCTATGCTATATTCCAAATAGCTGCGGGTGACAACATCTATTCCAACACTGCCTGTCAATACGACAGACTGGAATTTAGCGGTGACATAATTGATAAAACGTAAGTTTTATGCCATCATCTAAAAGCTTGTTCAATGTTGATTTATTAATTCCAATATCCATTCACTCATTTTCATTCTCATAGTATGGCAGTTATTCATATTCAAACAATTATATATTGCTTGTGCTTAATTAATTAATTAAGTTATTATCAATTCATTCATTCATTTATTTGTATTTTCTTTTCAGAATTAATAAAGCATGCATATGCCAAATTTTCGGGTAAAAAATTCCGGACACCCTGTATATATATATATATATATATATATATATATATATATATATATATATATATATATATATATATATATATATATATATATATATATATATATATATATATATATATATATATATATATATATATATATATAATTTACTCTTACTTGTGAATCGGACACATTAATATTTTGTGTTTAACCTTTGTTTTTTTCTGTTGACATTTGTCAGGCCCGTATGTGGCAGGTTTAATACCGAATACTCCAACTATATGATGAAAATGTTTACCGCCTCTGCCACCTCGTACATGGACTTCATCACAGACTCTTCAGACGGCAGTAATGTCGAGAAGGGATTCACCATGAACATTATTGGTACGAAAACATGGTCGATTGGATGGATGATTGGAGAGTAGATGAGGTTGATGATTGGAAAGTGGATGAGGTCGATGATTGGAGAGTAGATTAGGTTAATAAACGTGGTAGATTTGATTGATGATTGGGAAGATTTGGTTGAAAATGTGGTATATTTGGTTGATTGGCAAGGATTAGGCTACACACAAACATAAACATCACATATGCATTTATAAATATTATTACATTCACTTTACACACGACTCACTTACATGCAAAATTACTACAGATTTATAAGAGAAAATAAAAATGCATTATAAAATTAAGAACACTAAAGAAACGATAATATATAAAAATTACAAAAGATTTATATATACGGTATATGACAGAAAAAAAAATTGCATAAACAAATATTAAAAACACTAATGAAAAAGAAAACGACATGCAAAATTATCTATATATTACACTGAAACCTTTTTATTTGTTTATGTTTTTTTTCAGTTTCCCTCGACTACGCTGGTCGCTAATAGATGAAGTGGGTCGATTATCCAACGCTACTCCCTTCCTCCTTCCAACCAGCAGACACTAACAAGCAACAACGCGACACACACATTGCAAAGATTGATTTACTGTAGTTTAATTAAGGGACCCAGTGAGTGATGGATGTAGTCAGAAAATTGGAGGAGGTAAATGAGTCCTTCAAATATTGCCACGAAACACTAACCTACATGAAGGGGCTTGTTTCGTGGCATGCCTTGTCAGGAGGAATCAGAAGCCTCCAATTCTCATACATGATCACAGAGTTCTAAATTAAGGGGATATAATATACTTTTGGTTCATTGGAGCTCCTTGATTCCTCTAAAGCCTTATTACTATCAAGATAATTCATATTCTTCTTTCCCCACTCTCATATATATATTTTTTTTCTCTCTCTCTCTCTCTCTCTCTCTCTCTCTCTCTCTGACGGAAATAAACATGTACTTAGCACCAGAAGACGTTACTCATACAACTTATTCTGTACTTTATAATAATTTATCCTGAGCTTTGGAATTCAGGTTGTCACATAATGATGCTTTTCTCGGAAGTTTAATAATAAATTACTTAGGGAACTTCAGGTTGCATATTAGAGACCAATATTCGTTCATTCTGTGCCACAAAACAGAACACACACACACACACACACACACACATATATATACTGAGAGACATAATTATTTTTGTGTCGTGCATAATTATAACTTGTAGGAATCAGGAACCTTTTAGTCTAACGATATCACAGGTTCCTTATTTCAATGTTTCAATAGACTGTAAAGCAAATTAAAATAAATCCACAGCTGCAATATGTTGTGAAGTATGAGATTAATTTCCTTGATGTTTTATTTTTTTATTTTTAGTTCAATATCCAGGCAGCATATCCAGAAAAAACTACAGCCACAATCAAATATCAATCCACAATCAAAACATTGACACTTTCCATCCATCGTGCAAATAAATCAGTATCATATCAAAATATAATCATACAACACCTTGCGTCAACTTAACCCCCTCAATTACTATTTACTTAAGATGAGGTGCTGCAAAATCATACACGTGTTGTTCTTTACTACCTAGAATCCTAGATATTTAATATACGATGGAAGGAAAGTGTCGGTGGATATTTGATTGTGGCTGTACAATTCACACCTACCATCCATAACTGACCATTATTTAAGTGTATGTAAAGGAAGGAATGAAGGGAGAGCATTATATTACATCTTCAGTATATACGAGAGAGTCAGAGGAGGTAATAACATATTTTTAATTAAGGGAAGTAACCTCTGCTGTGGGAAATTCGGGACCTCTGAATTAGCCAAGATATCCCAAGCAACAGAATCCCTCCACATAAAACTATATAGCGACGAAGATTGTTTTCGTCGAAGATAATGATTATTACTACCAGCCTCTGTGTCTTCGTACTATCACCATGAATAAAGTCTATGAAGATATATTACTGTGTTTAAATTTCTTACTTATAATATATAGGAGCCTAAACATTAACTGTATTATTATTAATATGATAATTATGCTGTCAGTGGATGAAACTTATGAACCAAAATAATGTAGCAAACGTTGAAATAAAAATAAATAAACGTAGGAGGGATGGTTGAAAAGCTAAAGTAATCGAAACTGTTTTTAGTTTAGAAGGAACATAAAAACCTTAATTATTAATTGGCCATATCCCTACACAAACACTCAAGGGAAGGATGTAGATACAGGCTATGAAATTATGTTCAAAAATGTATATTATTAACGAAGTGAAAATAACAAAAGTAAAAAAATGGGACTTAATGATTGATTGATTGCTGGATATTAGGCGCCGCAACATCGAGGTCCTATAGCGCCAGAAAAAAGGTGATAGAGAGGTGTGACAGCAAGCAGGAAGGAAATAAAATGAAAAGAGGTACAGTTGAAGAACTGAAACATGGGAACTATTTAGTCTGGTCTCTCACTGGCGACCTTCCTAGCATGGGAAGCCCTCTCGCCCCGATATTGGGGCAGAGCAGGGGCCGGAGCCCCCTCTAGTCTAGCTCGCCAGATCTCAGAGACACACAAGCCCCCCCCCCCCACCTCGGCAAGGCGGTTCCCGTTAGGGGGGAAATGGGACTTAAAGGTAATAATAATAGCCTACATTAGAACAAAGACAACAATATCCATAATGTCTTTTTGACTCGAGGGTTTTTAGAATCAATGTTTTATAGTGTTTATAACGAAACTGTTGTTCAAATCCGTCACAAAGGAGTCTTTTGGGAAATATTTAACCCCACCCCTCCCCCACCTAATCTCCGAAAACACTCATTTTCTCCAGATCTGAATAACACTATAATACTAAAATGCATTAAATAAAATTAGGTAGACCTGACCTGACCTGACCTAACCTAATCAGGACTGCGGGAAACTACCGGGACCTAATCGGGGCTGACTACCGGGAGCTAACCTTAGCCATCTATAGATCCTGGACCTGGATCATGTATATACAGTTGGACACATGAATGGGTGGTACAGCCCAGGTGAAAAATACTTGTCCCATTTGAGTAACCAGTGTCTATTATCAGGTACTTGTTTTTATATTACCATCCTCAATACTGACTTCTGCCCCTGGTGTCTCCTATTTGGCAAAAAGGAACTTGATATTGGGAGTAACTGACCATCTTTCACTTGGGCTGTACCACCCATTCATGTGTCCAACTGTACCCATTTATTCGAGAGTGGCGGTGTTATGAATGGATGGATAGAGCAAATATAGGCCTTATTACACTTGGGGCAGTTCATTGACGTCGGTTATACTCTGTGGACATGTATGTTAAAAGTCTAAACTGGCTTCATTATCCTCAAAACATCACTGAAGAAAACAATCTGGGACAGACGGACACTCGGTACAAAGGTGAACACATTGTAATGCATTTGAAATTGACGCACATTAATTAATCAAGCATTCTGATCGGTCGTTGAAATTGAGGCACATTAATGAAGCACACTGATTGGCCGTACAAGCGAACATGGCCTCTGTACACCTAGCGAACAAAAACAAAATTGAATCCATTATAGGTAACAGAAATAAAGTGAAGAGGGAACACCACCACCGACACCAGACAACATTATCCACAGATGAGTCCAGCAGATAGTGAACATGAATGAATAGTGAACATGATAGAAGCCAATCAGTATATCCTTCATATATAAAGACAGCCTATTCTGCATTCGTCGCACAAATGATCACCAATATTAGCTTGACTAGGCCTATATAGACTATCATAACCAACTCATATACTGCATTATCTAATACATATGTTTTCATGTATTTGTATAATTATGTGTGCCTAGTTTGTATTGTAAATATTAAAATAACTTGTGAAACTATATACTCATACTCTTTCTCTCCTTGGCTTGATGTGATGATCAGAATACACGTGTCAGAGCCAGACCTGGGTAGCTTCCATTGTTGAGATTACCATATCATTTCAACAATCCCCGTTGTTCAGAGCAAAACTCACACAATTACGAGTTTTTGTTATCTCTTTTAGATTATTAATATAACAAGAACATGAAGGTAAACCCTTCAAAAGCTCCGGCTCTTAATGAGTCAAATGAAATAATAAAATATCCATATGTAAAGGTCTCAAAAATATTAATTATGTTTTATCTGGATTTTATTATTCATATGGTTATATTGAAATTTTGAAAATGAACCCTTTTTATTGAGGGTGAACCCCTCGGTTGAACCTCCTCTCGGTTGAACCTCTTAAATATTAGTTGAACCCCTTTTAAGAAATGGTCACCCCAAGAAAAAAAAAATTATAATAATAATAATAAATGATTCAATGTCTGTAAAAGAAAATGGATGGGAGGAAGAGAGTGAGTGAGTGAGTCAGTTGAACCCCTTTTAAGAAGTGGTCGCTCCAAGAAGAATGAGTGAGTGAGTGAGTCAGTTGAACCCCTTTGAAGAAGTTGTCGCCCCAAGAAGAACAAGAACAAGAACAATAATTCGGATAAAACCTAGAGCTCTCGGCTTAGGCCGGAGCTAAAAACAGCACTTCATTTTTGGTATGATTACCCGTGCCTTTGAATAATCTTTTGAACATGCCTGCACAGGATGGATTACAAGTAAAAATGTACGAAATACTGTAACAACATTAACTACGATCGCAGCAACACCGAAAGATTCAAATAGAGTCATGGTGTGAGACTGTAAGTGAATGACAGAATTTAAAGATCAGCAAAACTGAGTAGAAAAAAACTTCCAAAATATTCTGCAGCGATTCATGGATCCCTGGAAGTTATCACGGCGCGGCCCACTCAAGTCAAGAGACCGCTGACTGAGAAATGAGTATCTACTGTACAATATATGCCTTGAAACAAAACTATATAATAAAAATTGAGGAGATATGTAGATAACCTGAAAGATATCAGATTATGGTGGAAGTGTGTTAAGGGCATTAATAGTTAATTTTAAGCCATACATCACCATACTTGAGACTCATATCCATACCACATGTGCAGTGACAAGTGGTAGGGTTGGTAATGGAGGTTATACTTTAGCACCTTCGTGTCAGTCAGCTTGTTCTGGACGAGGCTACAAAGAAGAGGTCCATTCTGAGTCTCCGTACACATTGCACTATCCAGGGTAAGGAATATTTTCGTACACGATCGATATACAATTATAGTACAAGTTCGTGAATAAGTTCATGAAATACTTTAGGATTTGCTAGTCCGATACACTCACACTAACTAATACAGTTGTGCATCAAAGTCGAGTTTTTTTTCGTTACAGCATTTAAAACCCATACCAACTCATAATGTCTCGAACCAACTAAACACTGACTTCTCTCACACTCCAGCTACTTCAATAACTGATCTGCCTGGTTGATTAGTGTTGGCCAGCAGTTAACACCTCATATCTATAGTTGCCACGGTGCCTTAATTGCCTAGGAGAAGGTTGGATACATAATTATATACCTAGACACAACTGTACCTATATAGAAGCATATACTAAAATGAAGCATATACTCAGATGTTAATAAATAAATACCATTACAGATGTCCAAGGTGTGTATGGTGGTGGTGGTGGCCGTGGTGATGCTGTGGGTTGGAGTCCAGGCTATCACTTTCCAACAACAGTATGACGTTTGGGCAGCCGACCTGGTGGGTAAAAAAAAAAAGAGGAAAAACAAAATAAATACTGTATTATATGTATCACCTTTAAGGAGGGAATAGTATAGTGGTGGCAAATCTGGAGGAAATATTTTTGGGCCAGTATAATTTATAAGGTCTGTAATCAACAACAACAACAACAACAACATGGAGCAAATCATTCCTTTATCTGAGTCTATACTATTCCAAGCAACAGGCCACCAATACATTTGCTAATCTGGTCCTGTTTCTTGATATACTTCGGAGGAATTAAGGCGCTCCAATGTAGTACAGTTACGGAAACATAAAAACAAAACAAATGACACTTCAAACAGGTCCTTTATCAAGCATAGAATAGGAAACGTTGACTCTACACACAATAATGTCTCATTCTACTCTATCCTCATCAGCAACTAAAATCAGTGTATACCATCATTCTTATCTTAATTAGCAACGCTGTGAACGTGTAAGCTCATATGAGACTTGGTGACTCCTGAATCCTCCTGACTATGCCACAAAACAAGCTCCTTCAATAGAGGTGGTGTTTCGTGGTAATAATTAAAGGACTAGCTAACCTCCAATTATCTGACTACATCACGGGGTCCCTGAAGAATGGTTACAAATCTGATGTTTCTCTATTTCCACAGCCCATCGGGTACGCCATCCAGACAAAGACGAACCAGTTTGGACAGACGTGCTATTGTAAAATCCCCAACGGTACCATAACCACTACAACTACAACCATTACTACAACTACAACCACCTCAAAGCCAGAAACCACAACCACCACACCTGTAACCACAACCACAACACCTGTAACCACAACCACAACACCTGTAACCACAACCACAACACCAGTAACCACAACCACCACACCTGTAACCACAACCACAACACCTGTAACCACAACCACCACACCTGTAACCACAACCACAACACCAGTAACCACAACCACCACACCTGTAACCACAACCACAACACCTGTAACCACAACCACAACACCAGTAACCACAACCACAACACCAGTAACTACAACCACAACACCAGTAACTACAACCACAACACCAGTAACTACAACCACAACACCAGTAACCACAACCACCACACCTGTAACCACAACCACAACACCTGCAACCACAACCACCACCAAACCAACAATCACAACCACCTCAACATCTGGTGGTGCAGGTCAGTATATTGTATTCCCACAATAGAATTTTTTTTTTCGGACAGTCTTACAAGAATTTTTTTTGTTGGTAAATTGAAGGGCTTCTGATTCCTCCAAATTTCTCTACCATTTCTCTACCCCACTTCACACATCTTTACCAACCACTAAACACCATTGCCACCATTACCCCCACTTCTAGCATCTTATGTATTAATAATTTTAGTAGGTACCCTAGAATTACCCTAACCCAGCCACCCAAACACATATAATACGTGATATCAGAGTAGTGGTTAGTGAAGATGTGGCCGAAATATGACAGGTGCATACGTGCCTCTTTGCGTGCCCATTCCGACGTGGTGCTAGATCATAATTATTCACAAACATATAAATTTTCATATATGTACAGGTCCCTATATATAAAGATTATCTTAAATACCTTACTTAGCTAGATGGAATGCACTTCTATACTCATTTTGAAAACAGTCGAAGAATAGCATAGTTTCATACCAATATTGTGTATCTATCAAATAAATATTGTTGACTGACTTGGACAGTATGTGATTCTTCATGCGACATGGATCTGATCATCGACCCGAGCAATGGGTTCACTGCTGGGTCAACAACGACTTACACTTGGCAGTCACCCAACTACCCCAACTTCTACCCGAGCGACTGCAACTGTCAACTCGACGTCCAGGTAAAACCACATTAATTTTTGGTTCCAAATTACTGTTTCCATTATTAAGTGGGTAGTATACTTTTGGTACAGTCACTCATTAATGTTTTTCCTTCCTTCTTACTAATTCTCCCCCTCCCCTAAAAAAATTATCCCCGTAGGCAAGAACTGCAGAATTTCAATGCAATCCAGATTTAGTAACAGCGTCCCTGGCTGACGTTGAGGGGAGAGAGTTATGGGGTCAAATCATGTTTCGTTTCATGTATTACACAATTGAACTCTGGAGGTGAATATAGTTAAATTATTAATTTTCTAATGTTAAAAGGAGATTACAGTTACTTGTATCGGAGCTATATTAACTGTTGTGAGACATGGCATTCTATAGAATATATACTGTATCCAACTATATTTTACCCCCTAAGTTCGATTTAGATATGTCCGAAATGAAATATGAACTGAGCAGGCTGTTGCGTAGACAAATGTCTTCACCCACCACACACCCACACCTTCTTACACCACTTTTTTTTACTCCTCAACGTCAGCCACATTGTTACCAGATCTGGTCTGCCTCGTTACACAGCAGCTTTAGTTTACGGGGATAGATTCTTTTATGAGTGACTGTACATTGAGGCACCTTGATTCCTCCAAAGTATCCCTGGAAACAGGACCAGATTAAAAAAAATAATGTGCTCCGAATATAATCAACACTACCGTACTACACTGGATATTTATTTATATTTTGCACAGCTGGCGATGGGAGGCACAGTGGTTATCGAACTGTCTTCAGATTCCAAAATTTACCCGAGCTCTGGCTGTGTTGAGGACTCTTTAGAATTCAGTGGAGACTTTCTTGAAAACACGTAAGTAACAAATCAGAATATGGAGAACTTTTTTTTTATGTAGTTTTTTTTATGTAGTACACTTTAGGGTTTAGACATGTATCTCTCACGTCTTCCAACATTTCCTTTTTCCCTTCACAACCGGTTGTTTAGTTCGTGAACAAGATCTCAAAAACGTATTGGCAGATTTTGTTCAAACACCGCAGTGATAAAATATTAGTAGTTTCAGGCAAATAATTGTAGTCAGAAATATATTTTTTTGTATTTATTGGCAATTTCCTATAAGAATAAGGGAGAAATGTGGGTTAGTTGAGTCCGTAGAGTTTATTTCACTATTGCTTAAGTCGAGTGACCATCTGGTTTATCTTCACAAATAGAGTTTATGGAAGGTTAGGCAATCACTCATGTTTATCTGCTTCTATGTTGGTTGGTTGGATATTGAGCAAGATAACTAAAAATTCTACAGGCAAATTGTCATCAAACTTCGCAGGATATTGAGCATTATGAATGGTATTTGAAGTGATTAAATTATACTGGATACAGGCAATAAATCAAGGTCGGGAACAAATATAACTTTCGTTTTATTTTGTAATAATTTGGATGAAATATGGGTTGATAATGTCTAGCTAGATCTTACAGTATATACTGTTTACATATGTTCTTATAGCAACCCTTGTGGTAAGGTTACATTCCCTGGTGACTACATTACCCCTATTACAGATCAATATGTGACGTCCTGATTGGAGGTTACTCCAACACGATAATGAACCTATTTGGCGATCAACAAGGATTGGTCACATTTATCTCGAATTCAGCAAGCAACACCGAGCAGACTGGATTTGAAATGACCATCACAAGTAAGTGCCCCCTACTCCACATCTATATCTGTCTGTGTCTGTGTGCATTTTATTTAAAAAATAAAAAATAAAAATAGACAGTACAAGCCGTATATATTCTGAAAGGGCATCACCCAGGGAAGGTTTTAGGTACATAAATACTTCATATTTCGAAGATTATAATACCCTCTGAAGCTGTCATTTGGAATGACTATTAATAAGAGTCAAGATCAAACTATGACATTTATAGGGCTTGAACTCTCTGAAAATCCAGCTTTCACACATAGGCAGCTCTAAGTTGCACTTTCACGTGTTGGAAATGCAGAGAACATCAATATATTGACTCCAAACCAGAAGACAAATTTTTTTGTGTACACTGGTTTTGCAATGAAAGTTTGACCACAACACAGAACAGTTTATGCTGTTGTTTTATACAAGTTTTTTCAGTACATTCTTTACCCAACACGCTACGACATCATCTTACAAAAACAAAACTTAAGAAATAGGATACTGATAGGATGATCTAATAATGTAAATAATTAAGCAACATTCTTTTCTTTTTCAGTTATCCTGAACAACTAATAATGATTCTTTCTGCTTATCCATCGGCACCCACTGCAAAGGATGGTTACCGTAGGTCCATCAGTACAGTACACAATGCTTGACGACATCCATCCTAACAAGCCTCTACTCCACTGCTCTCCAACAAGATCAAAACTGGTGACCGACATCTGTCGTCCTACAGTCGTAGTTCTTTATTTTAATAACAATGTCAAATGGCAACAATTTTACAGAAGCTGCTTTTTGTTCATTTGATCCCCAACCACTATTAATGTTATAGCAAAAGGTTTTAAAGTCCTTCAGGTAATTTGTACTGATCACCTATATTAGTACCATATATGCCATAAAGAAAGCAGTACTGTACTTAGATACTGTCCAATAATAAATGACAGTAGAACCATACAATCTTTTACTGTCATGCTCTATACAGTAGGCTACACTAAATTACAGACACTAAGTATATAATCAGCCAATGATATTCGAAGAGATAAGTCAAAACACCAGGGATTCCTTCACAAATCTGGCAGTAAACTGTGGTTAACTGGTGGTGGGGGTAGTGGTTTAGAAGTAGAGTTGGGTATTGGGTAGTGGATAAAGAGGATGGCCCACTAGTTTCCATCTGCAGTCTTGCTATCCTGGGCACTTATTTATACATGCCTACCCTTTTATAACAACACTAATTACCCTTCGCCAGAGGGTAGTCTGGTTGGGGATAGAGACCCTATATTTTAACACTTGTATGATTTAGTGTGATATTTTTGTCAATGCAAGAGTGTTGTATGTGTTACTGAAGATCGTTTTGTGAGTTGGTGAGTTGGTAATAGTTACTCAGGATAAACTCGAGCTGTGATTGGCTCAAATTTCGCCCTACGTATGTAATGAGTTAACTTGCTGCAGCCTCCACAAACCCACAACATCCACTACACTACATGGCACAACACCCACACATGCCAAGAAACATCAAAACAACACCAAGCACACACAAATACTATCATCTCTTACACCATGCCCACCCCAAACCAATCTCCAAAATCACATCCATACTCAAATCACTCATCAGTCCATCCAAATACTAAAAAACAACTCACAGCTGCATGCACGACCTCCTGACATCCATCCATCTGAATCCTGATGCCTGTCCAGGATGCAACACAGCACCGCATACTATTAAACACATTATTGAAGACTGCAATACACACAACCACACTCGCCAACAACACAACATACACTCTCTGAGGGCACTGTGGGAAAGCCCGGTTCAGGCCATGGCCTTCCTCAGGAACTCGGGGCTGCTCGGCCAGACAGCTTGAGGAACTTCAACAACAACTACTGGAGTAAAACAAAAATTCAAGAGTGTGTGCTTGGAGTGGAGGGGTATAGCCATAAAATGGTTCGAAAACTTTTGATTTAGGCCTAATTAGTAACCCTACAATAACAAAATATAATGTCTCAGTACTTACCATTCACTATTAAACACTTGCTGGTACAGATTGATTATTACACAGAAAGTGCCATACAGAAGAAAGGAACCTTGAAAAAGTTCACCGAACATGCCCGAAACCAAACCGATCACTTCGGGATGAATTCGGAAGCAATTCGGCTAAGTGTGACCCTGGCTTAAACTGAACTAGTGAACTTATTATTACTGAAGTAGTAAAGTTCCTGAACTGAACTTTTAATTACAGAAGTCGGGGAGTCTATTACGACGAACCATGAGGTTTTTTTAAATTGTCAAGGATTCATTGCCACCTGCCAAGCTGATCTCTCAACATTCCCCTTTTATTATCATTAACCCCCAACCCCCCCCCCCCCCAACAAGCCATTCTCATACAGTACCTCTTTCCCTTCCCCATTCCTTTTTAACTATCTTCAGACACAGGGTCGTATTCACGTACATTCGTGGTGCATACGATGGTGTGGTTCCGGTACAATGACCCCCATTATGAGACCGTCTTTAATTAAGTAATAATACACCAGGTATTACACCTTAATGATTTATTCTTATCACAATTTGTTAGCAATTAAATATTGCTTTTATTTCAGTAAGTACAATTCTACACATTATAGAACTCTTACCAATATTTGTATGAAGCATATTAAGTCACTTGTGAATGAGGGGGTTATAAAACTGAATACAAGGCTTAGAAAATATAGGTTTGCATGTGTTGAAATTCACAGCAACTTTTATTTAGTCATATGGTAATACAATACAACTCAACATATTAGAGTAAAAAAAACAATACAACACAATTTAATATACCAGAATGAACACTACTCGACAAGAAAACATGGGTCATACTGTACATGCATGAATGCAATATTTGTTTCCTTCAGGCATTCTCCACTACTCCAAGAAGGCCCATTACCTCATCCCACATTTATGTTGCCTCCAACAGAATTATTATAATATTGACTCGGGAGACATTTCTTTGTCATTTTGGCTCGATCCATTTGCAACTTACCAGGAGTTAGAACAAAACTCTCTAGGACAATACAAACGTGTGCTGTACGTAGGGATACACCAACACACACTGGTCAATACTATAGTTTACCAAGGATGATTATCGCAACATTCGCTTCGTGTCGCCCCGCCAGACCAACGAACACTGGACCATCAACCTGATCCGGAACGTTCCCCTGAACTTGTTATCAAGCTGCGATTTTACAAGGATGAAAGCCATTAAGTTGAAGTTGTCATTAGTTAATATTTTTGTATGCCAGTGTAAGCTCACACCAGTGCTATATACACCCTTGCATATTACTTAATTAGTTTGTGTATGATGCAGTGAGTGTAAATATTCTAAATAAATTCTTAAACTCGTGTTGAAAAAAAAAAGATCACAGCACAGTTGAGAATACACATAATAAAGACAGTGCGAGTCAAAGGTATCCCAAAGATTGGACAGAAAATAAGGTTCCTACCAAAAGTCAGAATAGTGGCAAACAGTAACTATGTATAGTCGTGCTGGAGTAATCTAAAAGAAAATATAATAGTTGGAGGACAATTAACACGAAGATGGGAGCTTATTAGCCGGTGACTGGCACAGAGATGTAGAAAATATATACCAATACAGTACTAGAAAAGAATGGATGTATCACAGTTCATCAGAATGAATATTGTAAATTTTTGGAAGCTATAAAATAATGTAAGTGCTGTGAGAGGACAAAAAAAAAAAAAAAAAAAAAAAAAAAAAAAAAATGGAGTGTAATGAAAAAAGAAGTTTCAGGAGTTAAGTAGGCCAACTACAATGGTTATGTACCATTTAAAGACCCGACTTGTCATATGATGTGTTAGAACTTAGCTGCAAAGTAAATCATAATGATTATGTTTGTTTTTTGTGTGTCATAAGCTTTTATGTGTTTTTTTATCTATGCAGTGCGTGAGCTATTGTTACCACTTTGAAATAATTCCCATTGTGTTTAAAAAGAAAGGGAGTATATAAATTATGTTTAATTTGCAAGAGATGTTACAGTCCACACTTTGTAGATTTTTGCTTTTGTTTATTTAAATTAAATTATTGCCTATCACCCCTTATGGGGTATTAAGGCATGAATGAAACTTTTCACAAGATAGTCAATAGTAGTAGTAGTTGTTGTAGAAGTGGTAGTAACTGTAGTTATAGCTGTTGCTGTTGCATTATTGGTGGTACTTAACCACCTTCGTTGTTGTTGTTTACCGTCACTAAATATCTTCTTCCTCCTCCGTCTCCATCTGCTGTGGTGGTGCAGGCAGTGGTGGTGGTGGCAGTGGTAGTAGTGATGGCGGTGGTGGTAGCGATGGTAGTGGCGCCCTCCCACTGTTCGCCCGGTTGAGTGGTCGAGGCAGCATTAACCGGCAACAAGGGTGGGCCGGAGGCAGGGATGGTGGCGCGTCTGCTCTGCTCCTCCCTCATGCCTCTTTTCTTGGTGGTGGATAGTTGTAGATTGGGAGAAATGGAGATTGATGGCAAGCCATTTCTCCCGAAAATGTCCTGGAGGAGGTCTTCTGCAGCTAAGGTAAAAGCAGTCTTGGTGCAGACGGTGTCTACCTGCTGCTGCCGTCGCTGCGGTGGTTGGGCTTCACCCGTCTTCCTCCCACGGGCATGGAGTGAGCCGAGGACTTGACCACCATCAAGCCTGGCTACGTTGGTAGCCTCCACACCCTTCCTCCACAGTGAAGGACACCTCCTCTCCGTCCCTCAGTGATGGTGGTGAGGTGGTGGCAGAAGAGAGAAGGAGGCCCCTAATGTGGATGAAGTAGTCAATGCTGTCACTGGTCACAAAACCATAGCTCTTTAAAAAGTTGAACCACTTCACCCTGCCAGCAAGATAGGTGGCAGAGGTAGTTGAGTGGGCCATGACTGTGTGTGGACCCTGTTCCTTATTGATGTCATTTGTTCTTATGTTTATATTTTGGCTGGGAGAGCAAGGTAGAGCAGCTGTGGCGGAATTACCCATGTGTGTACTGTAGCCTCGAAGAATTAAAGCCAATCATTACCCCTATGCCTCTGCTTATCATAACTTTCTTCACAAGTACTGGGTACATCAGGAAACAGCTAAAGGTTTGTACTTCAATATCCTGTATCATTTATTGATGTAGCATGAGTGGCGTACAAGCTATTAGCCATCAAATGTGTTGTTTACATAGTGACTGTGAGTGAGGGAGAAAGGCCTGCAATACAGAGCCCTAGGCTTAATGCCACCAAAGTACACTCTGCTACCATTTGTTGAGCATATAAATCAGTGTGGCAGGATAAAGCAGAGGCATATGAGAAATGATTACAAATTAAACATAATTAACAACCGGGCCAGGCCCAGCTACACAACACACATTAATGATATCACCACCTGTACCAGCAATATTCCCATTGTACCCAACAATACCTTCTCAACACATTACACTATGCTACACAAACCCTCTCTTGCCAAATGAGGTAGAGAAGTTGGACTTCTACCTTGACCAGCACTAAATATGAGTTTCCATGAAGGAACAAGGCATCAGCTCCTTTGAATGAATGAGCCATATACTAAATTATCTAAACTTTTGAATGAAAAGATGCCAATTTACCTCACATGTCCACTAAAACAAATTATCCTTATTTTAGGTTAATTTCATGCAATACAAGCTTCCAGTACTAATAAGAATCCACCTATGGTACACCAACTAAAATATTCAATAATTTACTGAGCAAATATACGATCCAGGATATGCAAGTAATGATCTTCAAGCTGTGAGTACTGTCTATCCAAGGATTCAACTCGCTGATCTTGGCTTGTTGTGCTCACTGTGGCAGCATACTCTTCTGGACGTAGCATTTTTTTCAGTTTTTCCATGTATCTGTCTTCTTTCTGTATGATAAAACTTATATTAAACAAACTTTTATCACACTACATATAACAGAAAACAATATGGTCAAATATTTTGGAGTTCGACAGTCCGGTGGGACGGCGATCAGATTTCATAACTGATAATTAAATGGGGTAGAATAAAACCAGTACTTGACAAGAAAGGTCGAGCTTGTACAGTTGCCTTCAAAATTTTTGAGAAACTACCTGCTAGAGTCAGGCCGCAGCAGCTAGAGTCTAGCGGCTCTAGCTGGCAGTGTCCAGAAAATTTAGGAGGCAACTGTACCACAATGGAAAAGGAGAGACTACAAGCATGAATGAAAAAATAGACAAGAAAGGACAACTGATGAGGAAATAGATTAATTTAAAAACAGAAAATGAACAAATATGTTGTTGTTTTCCTGGGGCAGATGGCCAATAGGACTACAATATTTAATTAAAGACCCTACGAAAGTTAGATTCAAATTTCCCCACACCAATCGCTAGACTATGACTGCCTAAATCAGACGAATTGCTATGAATAAAATATTATTATGTCGATTATCTAGATTTACCAAAGTTTCCCAAAGTTCTGGGCATTTGTTTAGATATCCAGTGATAATAGTTTCTTTAACCCAACCAAACCTCATCAAAATGTACCAAACATACCTTATACTGTATATTAAGTCTGCTCTTCACATCCAGCCTGTACTTGCGATACGCTTCATTATCAGAGAGATTGGTGGCGCGTAGACGGAGGATTTCATACACCCTTCTTATTTGTCGCTGTAAAGGAAAAGTAGTGGTACTATAGTCATTTTGTTCCCATGTATATATGGTAGATGTGGCATCTGCATATTACTGTAGAGCTGCATTTGTGAAACTTAGAATAAAATCTGTGATTGTCCTTTGTGAATATACATCAGGCAAGAAAGAAGGTAGCCAGTGAGATCACAAGGAGTGAGAATTTCATACCTTGTTTAGCTTCAGTTTTGTCTTGGCCTCATCAACCATAGCTTCTGAATAACCCTGGTTTAGCTTCTCAGAGTGAAAGCTATCAAGCTTCATACAGTTCTTGCTGTCAACGTAATCTCTCAGTCTGGCAAAGTTGTCTGATGGATCCTCAACTGAAAACAGAAAGAAATGTATTACTTCATGTTCTCTTTCTTCCCATCATATTCTGTCATTAATTCTTTCTAATTCTCTTCACTGTATTCTCTCTCCTTTGTTTGGGAAACTACAGTCCAGAAATGATGGAAGAATGGGGTTTGAAGGAGTAGGAGTGAAGATGATTTGGTGAAAAGCTTTATGAGCGAGTATGACAGGATGGGAAGGTGTATGAGTGAGGATGAAGTGAATGAACTGGTTGACTGTTCGTGTACAAAGTATATAAAACAATAAACTGGGCACTCCTGATCATGGAGATACAATTAAACATTGTTTTAACGGACTAATAGGGGGGAGAGGGTGTCTGTTAAATCAAGGTTTAACTGTACCAATATTTTTCCCACGAGTTGAAATTCACGAAAAATAATGGTAAATAAGTGGTAGAGAAACATCGTACTTCACACCATGTTAATATTAATGAGCTAGCAATATAGTTTGTGATGTTTTAATGTGTTGTGCCAATATTGGTGTGTGTGCCTCCATGGATAAACATTCATCGATTTTACACAGTTAAACCTCGATATAACGGACTAATAGGGGGAGGGGTGTCCGTTTGACCGTTATAGTGACGAATTTTTACGAGGGGTACGAAAAAAAAAAAAAAAGTGTATGTACAAAAATTAACACAAAATATAGATACAGTTGACTCTCGAATAACGCAATTTTGAGTAATGACTGAAATGAGTCGGCAACATCCATGGTGGTGGAGGTGGTAGGGGGAGAGTAGGGGGAAGAGGGGAGTTAGCGTGTGATATGGTTTGTTTACTTTTATCAGGCCCCCTAAATGCTGTGCCCAGAGACATGTCCCCCCCAGCCCCCCCATCGCGACGCCACTGCGTGCCAGAAACCCGGAAATAATTTTGATTGAGCGATATCTCGCAATCATCTTATGTGTTCAGTTGTATCTACCCTTGATTTTGAAGGGTTTATAGACAAAGTGAATGAGATCAACATCGAAACTCAGTGCTAGCAAGAGTTGTGGTATGGTGGCGGGTGAGGGTAATGGGACGACCTTGGGAGAAGTGGGGAGGCCAATATAGTGTCACAGCCAACTTTGGAACCCCATCTCTCACTTCTAGTGTGCTTCTGTACTGCTATTTCATTGGTAACAACTTTTATTCATTGTTACTGTGGCTCATAATCAAATTACTTACCAAATACTGTACTGTACCCTGCATATTGGTGTATAAGATTTCTGTAAATTGTCAGTGTGAGGCACTGGCCACCCACAAGTAAGTTTCTCCACATAAAGATGTATTCAAACTATGCAATTTCGCTTTACACGAGCGCCTCTGCATCCCCCAAACAGGTGAACCTGCTGCATAGTTCCTTGAACACTCATGTGAGATTTTTGGTGGCAAAATACAATAAACAGCTTGCAATCTTTGCTGCAAGTGAAAATATGACTGATACATAGGCTAGTAATTGGCCAATCATCGGCCATGTGTTTGCTTCATTGAAAAACTTCAACAGATGTGCCAACCCGATTGTATTATGCCACTGAGCCTCTCTTTCAGAATGTTCAGAGAACCATGCAGCATACAAACTGATTCATTAGAATATTAATGTTTATCTTTAGCTCACCTGTAATATCAAGGACCTTAGGATCATCTTGGTATCGCATATAAATAGTCTTCAACATCTCTGTCCCAACACCAAGCCTCTGAAAGGGTGGCAGAACTAACATTTGGGAGATTCTTGGTCTTATGTTGTCTGGGTATGCATAATATTGGTAGACACTTGCGAAACCCACAAACGCATACCGTGTTTGTCCGTCTGCTTGGAATTTCTCATAACTGCAAATGGTAATTTCATTATTAGATATGGAACTTCCTCATTAAACACAAATTTGGGTAGAGGTCTAATAAATAATATCGGTAGTTGAGAATTTGTTACAAGTGAACTCATAAGATGCGATATCCCACTGTTGGCTAAACAGACACAAGGATCTAAAATTCTAAATGGTTAATATCCCCTCTACTCTTTCCTACTTACGTCACAAAGAATCTCCACTTGTCATCATCTGTATCAATGTAAGAAGCAGCATCAATGTACCACAATATGAATGTCTGGAAGCGCTGGTGGTAGTCTAGGAAGTTGGGAGTAGTACCATCACAGAAATACACCTCAAGTGTTTTCTGTTCACCTGATTCTAAAATACAATTTGTCAAATGAATACATAAAGAGATACAGGGTGAGTGCAGGAGAGAAAGGATGACTGGGAGTGACGACATCATTGTAATATCCAAGTCATTTTTATGGTACAGTATAGTCTTAAACAGCATTATACCGATAATACTGGAAACTTTCCACCTGACCTGTTCTGTGATACTATGGCTTTCCTGTTACAATCAGAGAAGACAGGGTAAATAAGGAATAATATATAGAGCATAACGATAATAGTAACTCCTCCCTGATAATATGGAAACAATTTGCTTTTAAGAGACGTATCACACATGTATGTTGTCACACATTCTACAAAGGCCTATACCTGTAGCAGCAGTAAAACGATGAGTCATCTCGCCATACGGCCTAAAGCTAGCATCCTTCTCCAATGATGCTACAAAATCTTCTAGGTTTGTCAAGTATCCTGGTGGTATGCGCTCTGCTATGGGTTTAATGACTTCATCAGGCTGTAATAAAGAGTTACCAGTATATAAATACACAGACTATATACAAAGGCTACAGAGTTAGCACATAGCAAATTACCCTTAACCCTGATTATGCACCAAACATTGAGCTGAGTGAAACTTCCCATTGCTTGTACTGTTCCATACTTAAATTACAGTCCTCTCATGTCTCTATACTGTACTTCCTTGAAAGGAGTTCAGTCTGTATTTCACTACACTATTGCCCATCAGCCTTTTTTCACCACCATTGCAGTCAAACTATATGGCTGATAAAACTCATTCTGGTCTCACATGAAAACACAAGGCACATAGTTTGTGAGGGCAATTTCTGATTACTTCTAACATTAATAGTTATGAAATTAGTCATACCTGAATTTAAGTGAAAAAACATTGATTTAGCCTGGTAGAAAAGGTCAGTAGTGCATGAATTATATCTGATGTGTATGGGCTAATACACTGTATTAACATGTGAAGTCAAATCTGTAATATAATCACAGCAGTCATCCCTTAAATCAACTTTTGGTGAAAAATAACTTTTAGATATGAAATTACAGCAATATCCCATAGTAAAATAAATATCTTAATTAATATTACATGAACTTTACCTTCCATACAAATACTGTAATATCCCTTTCAACCACAGTCTAGACATCCAATATACTGAACCTCAAAATATATTCCAGTCTGGGTGTAGTGTAATGTCCACGGACTTCCTATATTATGTATTTGGGTCTTGTATTAAATCTGTCGTTTACTCTCTATAACTCACCTTAACACCTTCAAACTTCTCTGGATTAACTCTCTCCCCGTATGTGTAGGAGAGATAAGTGGTCAGACGACAGGCACTGTAGTAAACTTTTATACGTAGTCCACTGTATCCAAAGATTTGTTCGCTGTATCAAAAAGACATGAATTAACAAGCAGGTTCAGTTCCACTTGGAGTGTTTGTTCAAGAAATCTCATACAATGGAGTTATGTGCATAAGAAATGGGGAAAACTAGACTTTGGTTTTAGAACCCCAGCCGTGGGCAATTTTTATTGAGCAGAATATACTTGAAAGAGAAAATATCAATATTGTATAAATAAAATTGCCCCTCACCATATGAAGGGGTTAGGTAGCAAAGATACCAAGGAATGTTGAAAACTAGAGATATTTACTTATAAAAGAAATACTTAATAGAATGGCCTAATTTTGAGGGGGCTCTAATAATATAAATAATAAGATAATGAGAGAAGCAAAATACAGATGATGATGGTGATGATGTATTTGAACAGGTACCGGGCGGTATTAAAGTGTAAAAAAAAATTAAATAACTGAACTCTAAGTGATGAGAAACCAACTAACCTATCTCCATAAACCTGGTGAGACATCTCAGGTCTGAAGGTTGTACTTTCATCTTCCAAATCTTCTGGACACTTCACTGCAATATATATATATAAATAAATAAAAAATTAAAAAATAAATAAGTAAATATACAATATCCACCTGGCCTTCTGACATATCAGAAGAAGCTGGATGGTGCTACACAGTACCCCATTCTAGTAAACACATTATGGAAGACTGCAATGCACAAAACCACACTTGCTAACAACACAAATACACTCTCTTAGGGCACTGTAGGAAAGCCCAGATCAGGCCATGACTTTCCTCAGGAGCTCGGGGCTGCTTGGCCAGACAGCTTGAGGAACTTCAATAACAACTGTTGTTCCTGTTATTAACACCCAGTCCCGAGTACGGTATCTTTTGAATACATCAGTCAATTCCTCCATGGCTATACTGTATGTGAAAGATAAACAAATTAGACATGTACAGTTGGCAAAAATAGTATTGAAACCACCTTTACATTGAAATGTAATATAATTCTCCTTAGGGGGTTCCAATACTTTCTTGCCTACTGTACAAAACTTATCTCACCTAGTTTAAACTCCAAGGCCTCGTTACTGTCAAGTACATAGTTTTGGAGAGCGTTCTTAGTGATGCTCGATATCCCTGTACCTGTGGAAAATAATACAGAATTACAATTATCATGTTGCAGTAGCATCAATTAGGTTAGGTCTGTAGGAGTGCTGTGTGGGATGTCCCGGATGTGCTTATATCACGGTAGTTGGTAGGAAATGAGGTATTCTATTTAAAGGCTAAAGTCTGTGTGCAGATAAAGAGAGTGATCAAAGCAAAAGGTTTTATACTGTATTAGTGTATATGATGACAAGGTTAATCATCATTGCCTAAAAAGAAAACTAAAGTGAATGTCAGTCAGTAAGGGTAAGGAGAAGACTTTCAAGTGGACAGAAACAAATAATCAACTTTGCAACATCCCACATCAGTAGTCATCTCTCTCTAATTTCAAGCACCCTTTTGTGTCTTGGAGAAAAGCATGCGTTAATCACAGTACCAAAAATAAGCATGGTTATTATGTAGCAGAGTTGCCAGATCCGGCTAGGTCCTAACTTAGTATTTTGCCCCTGTCATTTCCTGCACTTTACCACGGATACTTCCTGGTAGTTTGCCCAGGTTAGGTCCCGGTAGTCTGATGTGGTCTAGTCTAGGTTTGGCTAGGCTAATTTCAAAATGCTCCCATTTGAATATTTCCTATTTTGGAAATGGGGTATTTGTGGAGGAAATGCCATAGAAGAAAATAGTCTTAGAATGGTCTAAATAAGTGGGTAATGAAGGCAGAAAATATGTACGCAACAATATTTAGGCACTCATTCTTTCCCCGCAGCATCCGAGAGTGGAATCATCTCCCATCTCATATAACTTAATAGCCCATCTCTTGACACTTTTAGAAATAGGATCACCAATCATTACCTCCCCAATCCTAATTCTCAACCCACAGTCCCTGACCCAATCCACCCTCATCCTAATCCTACCTACCCTGGATCCCTAAATCTCCAGCATATTATGGTGCCCACGAGCAGTCCTCTGCGGGACCTCTAACTTGAACAATAATTCTTTCAATATTTACCGAAAATAATCTTAGAATGGTCTCAATAAGTGGGTAATTACGGTAGAATAACCGTACACAATAACGGTAATTCTTTTAATATTTACCCAAACATCAACAGACCGCTCAGCCTTGTTTCAATCATCCGATTAACTTTTTCACATATATTTTGACAACAAATGTTTCTTAAATAGGCTATTGTTAAGTAGATGAATATAAAAGAATGAGCACTTCACACGTCGCATATTTCACTTAATTTTTTTAACAACACTTGTGACCCCTCACACTGCGTGTTGTATTAGCATGTAGAGTCAAGAATACCTCTTTATACACGCAGAGAACCAATAAGTAAATGTATGACAGTATGACTACATAATACAAAAATAAGATAAACTGAACCAGAAACTAACCCGCCATGTTGGTGTTTGTTGATCATGTTTTGCGCGGGAATGATGCCATTTCCATTATTGCCATAATGGGCGCGTTCACTTTGTGGACTTTTAAAATAATAATTTATAACAACAATAGATTACTTATATAAGTGCAATGAAGCTTCTAAAATATTAGATTCTGATAGTATTGGCACTGGAAGTAATAAAGTCTCCGTTAATTTTTATTTACGTAGGAATTAATATAAGGAAAGCATGATAAACCGAATGCAGTACATGATAATAATTTCCATTTATTTATTAAGTTTTACCAGACCGCACTGTATGCATAGAGTGACTATAAAATTTAAATAATAATATTTTGTAATCTATATACAAGGAACATGGAACAGTAAAGGAAAATAAACCAAATGAAGGAAACGAAAGCAGCTCAGCAGGCCTCGGGTTTGTTTTTTCATCAGCGCACAACACAATGCTGACGGTAAATATGACCATCTCGGCCCCATGAAGGTATAATCTTAGATTATACCTCCATGCTCGGCCCATCACATTACCAACATAAACCACATTGTATTTTACTGACTACTGAGTAGACTTAGTGCTTGTAATAAACCAGTAAGATATAACTGTATAAAAAGTCCACGTGGCCAACATTTACAATTTGTGTATATTTCACAAGGGGACAATGTAATATGTTCATGTGTAATGAATTTAACCCTTTCACTGCCAGACTCATCTGCAGACTGTTTACCGACGCTATCTTCGTTACACCGATTTCGCGGAATTGGCTGCCGTGTAGGGCCTATATTTATCAACTTGCAAGGTTATAAATATTCGCTTTACTATATTCATATTATAATCATATAATACCTTACTCGAGGAGGTTGCACTTATTTTTGGTATGATAGCATATCGAAAATTTCAGCTCTCCAGAACAAGTAAAAATATGCATGAACATATATAAAATGTGGGAACAATCCTGCAGGTGGACCTCTTATGCAGAATTACCGGTTCTAAGAGCCGGCTCTTTTCCGTGAAAAGGCTCTCACTTGAGAGCCAAATCCAAATAGCCTAGCCCACACTATATCCCTCCCTCCCTACTGTCCACGTACAATATAATCACACTACCTTATAAAAAGGTAGTTATATTATATTTCATGCATGTAGCCTACACTACCAGTTCCAACCCTTGTGCCTGTTTTTACACAGTCACATCCAATAAAAATAATTTTGGTAAAAGTCGACACTGAAGGCTTGATATAATTGGAGACGTGCTCTGGGTCACAATGCACACAGTAGGCTATAATGAGGCAAACAAGACCAGCCTACAAAGATCGATCGGTTTGTCAAGTGAATAATATTTTTCTGGATTGTGTGTGCTGTAATCATTACTTATTTTTCATATAAATGTGAGTATTGTCATTTTCAATTATCATGGAACAATAAGATTATGTACACGCACTACATGATGAAAACAATAACGGATTTGGAAAAGTAACTTATTAATTACTCATGGAGAAATATATTGGAGGATGCGATGGGTTTTCGAGGTAACCTGACGGTTCTCTCTGGTTCTTCAAGTATCCTGGCTATGCCAACACGTCAAGAAAATATCCCCTTTATGATCGTACACCAACTCAAAGCATAGAAAATGTCCTACCATACATTCCAAGGTGTTGTAAATGACGGTGCAGCTGCTTTCTCCACTCTCTAGATAGTGACAAGTCTAAATAATATAAGGCGTCGACATCTAGTGGGGCAGAAGAGAAGCTCCACTGTCTCGTCTAATGCGACACATGAAGCACACAACCAATATTTCGTAGCTTCACTCAGTAATCACGTAAGATTCACATGCTAATATTACAGCATGCAGTCTCGAGGTTGAGGTATACAATTATAGAATAACAAATAAACAAAATCAAAGTGGGAATAGATGCAGATGAGAATGTCTAAAAGCGTTTTTGAAAGTTTGTAAAGGTTGCAATTTTTAATATATATATATATATATATATATATATATATATATATATATATATATATATATATATATATATATATATGCTCGTATATGAAACATCAACTGTACTATAAGGTCTAGCTAGTAGGTTTTGCCTTACTCCTTGCATGAGCGTGTTAATACATATATAACATTGGAGTCGGCAAAACACAGTGAAATGGTGTTGTCTAACCGAATCAGAACCTTGTTCTAGAATTTCCCAATAGTTTATAAACTGTCAAGAAACGGAAAATAATTGCCTTGTGTTTTATGTATATATATAGATGTGTGTGAGTGAGTGTGAGTAAGGACTGTCCTCAGTTACGTGTTGGAGTAGCAATATGGAGGGTCGCTGGATGGTCACGGGTCAGTCTTATTAGCCAACATAATTTAATATTTTTAAATGTATTTTTGAACATCACAGAGTCACTGTGTACAGCCGGCAGCATAGATTCGCGTCCATCTCATGTAAGCTACTTAATTAATATTGTTAATATGACCAACCATTCTAAACCAGTTTTTATTCCAACAACATACGTAATTTACCATATGAGAAATATATCTGTCTCTGTCATCTCTGCATTAGAATTGTATTAATACATCACTATAGCCAATACATACGTAGGTGGAAATGAAGCGAACTTATTATGCTGCCGACTGTGCAGTCACGATTCCAGTCATATTTAGTTCCTTCTCTTTGGTTTCAGTATCTAATATTTGTATATTGAAAGGAATAAAAAGCCTGTACTTTTGTATACATTCATGAGTAATTATAGTCAGCGTAGCTTTACAATTCGCTATGTCTTCGAGAAATTTCCTTGATTATATAAAATGGTGACTGTAGACAAATACAGTATAATCAGTATGCACAAGTACACTTATAAAAATAATAAATGTAGAACAGCTAATGGAAGAGAAACTGATTGTAAGAGTGTATTAAATCAATGTATGTGTGTGTTTGTGTACAGATAAATAGTCATATATATATATATTGTGTTTGTATTAGCGACAGACGGGTGTTGGTGTGGTCTGACTGTGGCTGTGATGATGGTGGTGGGAGTGGAGTCCTTCTTCCCTATCATGGGAGGTTTCCCAGGCAACTTCCAGCTCATGTTCCCCTTCCAAAACTTCCATGGTCAGTGTTGACTGCAGATCACGTATCAATAGAATAAATGTGCACAGCTGCAGACATTAGAGCCTTTCCACTCTCAGGTATTTGAACCTCTTGAATGAATCCAAGAACAGTTTTTAGCCACGATGTTTGACTGTGTTGTCTCTCTCTCTCTCTCTCTCTCTCTCTCTCTCTCTCTCTCTCTCTCTCTCTCTCTCTCTCTCTCTCTCTCTCTCTATATATATATATATATATATATATATATATATATATATATATATATCATTTGGGTGTGGCTCAAGAGGGTAGTAAAACACAATATATATTGTTTGCAACTTTATCATGAGCCAGTTATGTTTATACAAAGCTTACAATACCTATTACTCACCCCGAGGAATCCTATGCAGGGTAGAAGTAATACAGGAGCGAAATGGCCGTATTTCCTATAGGTGTTTCCTGTAGCCACGTCCCTGTCCCCCTTCCCCCCAACCCTCTCACAGAATCACTATATAACACTACGAGGCAATTCCATTTAATGGTTATAATTGCCAATCAGTCAGTCAACTTTATCGTATTTTCTTAAATAGTAATCAAGTAATTATCTCATAGGCCGTCAAGATAACCCGTGCATCAAGAATCCGTGTGAAGGAGGTTTGTTATGTTTCGTGGACAAGAAGCCTCCTTACTACACCTGCAGCAAGTGTCCACCAGGCTATGAGGGTGACGGCATAATCTGCTACCGCCCAGTTGAAGGTTAAAAAAATACAAATATATATGTTTCATATATTATTGGTCCCTTTAAAAATTGAGACCTTAATTTATCAAATGTACGTAATGAAATGCTCATAAAACCTGAAGTTAATATTGTTACTACAAAATGCCATTTTTAATGTCAGTAGACAAAGTTCGACGATACTTTTCATGGATCCCTCCAAAATGACATAATGTACTGTACAGTCTTCCTTATTATCAACAGATCCTTGTGCTTCCCAACCCTGCTATCCTGGTGTATCCTGCACCATCCAAGTAGGTCCACCACGCACATATAAGTGTGGCGATTGTCCCTCAGACTTAGTAGGGGACGGCAAGATATGTGTAGAAAGTAAGTACAGACTTTCTGTCAAATGATATGCTCATATAATTGTTGCCACGAAATGCTATTGTCAACTCAGGTCAGGAAGACCGACGTGCCTATGTTCACTTGAGACTTGCCGATATATGCAATACTGCCAATTTTATGGTATAAATGGTAGTCAAGTCTTTCACGCCACTCCAACTACCTCTCTCTCTCTCTTCCATTGTTGTTTCTCACTTTGTCTTCGCTCATCATCATAATATTATTCCCTCCTATATATTCCATTTTCCATCCATCCGGTCATACCATCCTCCTTACCTTTTCTCTAATGATCTAATCCATACTCAGTTATTAATTAACCATTATCCATCTCTCTCATCCACTCCCTTACCCTCTCCACACACACACACACATACACACACACACACACTCCACCTTCCCACCTGCAGCTATAAAATGACCTGCATGTCACCTGTGCGCTGAAGTAGTGATATCGACCACAAGGGATACATCATGGCCCATGTATACCTGGGCCATGGGATACATGACTTGTTTTGACAACGTCGGAAATATTCGTTGTCAAGTGGTGTGGAATTTATACAAAATTATTGTTATTATCCCAAAAGGCGACACAGACAAAACTCTATACTATCTTATTTAATTTATTCAATGCACTTAAAATACAATTTCAAATAGTAAATAACTGACATATGAAAGAGAGAAATACGTATTGGGACTGATGTGGCAGTACTGCAGGCAGGGACAAATCTCAGGTGGCAACTAGAGACATAATAACACTGAACTTTCTGACCTGGATCGACTATAGTTATTGTTTTCATTTCTGAAACAATGTATAATACTTTCCACAGATGCCAAAAAATGACCTCATGTATGTACTGTACCTTATTCTTTATTGTCAACAGATCCTTGTGATAATCAACCCTGTACAGCTGCTGTATCGTGTAGCGTCCGAGAGAGTCCACCATTCATATACAAGTGTGGTGAATGTCCCCCAGACCACCTAGGGGACGGCAGGACATGTGCAGAAAGTAAATACACACCTTATGTCAAAGAGTTGAGGTTGGAAAAAAGAGTTTGAGTGTGTGCTTTACGTCATATAAAAATATTAGTACCGTAATGTCTACTGAACATTCTGTGTTATAGTCATTGGGGCTCTATTCTGTTCATAAAATATCTCGCTTTTCACCTATAACAGGATCAACGAGCCCGTGTTCCGGTTGTCCCATCGGCTTCAATGGGACCAAGCAGGAATGTTTCGACACATACAAAGGTAGGTTGCAGTCCACAGCAGAGAAGATTAAATAGATTAATAATGATATAAACTTTTGAACAGATGACTGGAGGCCACGTCGTCCATTAACATGCTGGTGTTGTATCTGGTAACAGTAACAACTATGAACTGAACCGTAAATCAGTCGCCTGCTCTGGCGAAACCAACCAAAGGATAATTTGTCAATATAGAGATGTAACTGTCGTCCAATCCATGCAAGTAGATTTATTATACTGAAAATGAATAACCTTCATTCAACACAATAACAATAATTGAACAAAATATTGCATCAATTCCAATCCCTGGATGTTTCACATGATTAAACGCATCATTATTAGAATATTTGTGTTGTAGTACTGTGGTTGTAATTCTTATATATTTAATGGCTTAAACACATTATTCATTATCAGTATTATACGCCGACACATCAAGAAAATACTCCCTACATCATGGCCGAAGAATACCTATTCCTTGGCCATGCCCTACATCGTCGTCAACTTACAACGTAGATGCTGTGACTGACGGTGTAGCTGCCCTCTTCTGAGAGTGACGTGTATAAATAAGGTGTCGTCATCTAGTGGGACAGGAGAAATGCTACCAACATCACCACGAGGCTCCACTGTCTCATCTATTATAGTGTGACACCCAATAATCTGGGGGCTACAGACAGCCTACATTCCCCATATATATATATATATATATATATATATATATATATATATATATATATATATATATATATATATATATATATATATATATATATATATAGTATAAATTATATATATTGATTGATTGGGCAACAGTTACATTAGCATCTTGACAAAATATCCTTGAGTTTGTTTTACTCAAGTAGATATTGCTGCCACTATTACCAGACAGATACAACTCCAGCATGTTGGTGGATAAGGTGGACTTGAGTCATCTGCTCGAAAGTGTACGTATACAGTTGCCTCCACTTCCGCCTTTATACATAATGAATGCCAAAAAATCAGTCACTTTTAGTAAAGTGAACATGACATTTTATATCATTGATCAGAAATTTTCCCACTTATACTAGAATAAAAATAATTCGTGAATCACACTACATTAAAATGTATTGTTGGCAAAATGTGTGGGAAGAATATAGAGAAAATTACGGTATACCTCAAGAAAGACATTAACAAATAGTGAATTTATGTAAACCCACAGAAGTGTATAATTATATAGCCCGCTGCCCTTCCCATATAGAGATGTGTTGATAATATGGTGTTGTGTATGACTGTGTGAGTTACAGACCTCCACTACGACGTCAGATATCCCGATGGTGACTATATGGTATTCACGGTGAAAGAGAAAACTACATGGTCTGAGGCTCGAAGATTGTGCCAAGATATGGGCGGAGACCTCAGCACGATCTCTCACGACAAATACGACATTTTCTTATCTATTACAGGAGAAATTGGAAGACGTCGTGAGTATTTCTTCTGTATCTTTCATTAGTCATATAGATATTTAGGTATAAATATTTTTTTAATCAATATTTGTAACCATATCTATTTCTTTTTATGCACATTTAATTATACACTGGACATGTCTCTTCTTAACTCTCTCACTTCATACTTCCTCCCCTCAGAAGAACTTGCATCACTAGTCATAATCCTGTTTTGTCCCTTTTCTGTACAATTGTCCAATGCAAGAGTAACTGGTAATCTTAGTTTGTCATACACAGAACTGACCAACTCTGGAACACTTTATATTATTCTACTTTCCCCGTTATAAGATTTTATACTCCTTCGAAAATATTATTCTTAAGGGTAAATTGGTAAATTGGAGGGCTAGTGAATCCTCCATACTATACCACGAAACAGAAATTCCCATTTGTAACATTGAGGGCGGCTGTTTGGAGAAATCAGTAGGTCCAATTTACCAACAAGAAAATCTTCCCCTTAGAATGGCGAAGGAAATTGGACCTAGTTTTGGATCTGTCACCATCTATATTCCATTCACAGCTGAAGACATCTGCTTACCTTTAGTCCTCACCTTAATTAATATATAAGCATCTTTCTGTCTTGGACTTAACGCCTATCGTTTACGTAATGTCCATTAGGGCGATAGAGTGTGTGTATGTGGAGAAGAGGTGTGTGTGTGTGTGTGTGTGTGTGTCAGGGTGTGTGTGTGTGTGTGTGTGTCAGGGTGTGTGTGTGTGTGTGTGTGTGTCAGGGTGTGTGTGTTGTGTGGTAACTGTGAGTATTCTCCTTTTTAGTTTCTATGGTTATGGAAGACAAGTATCGTAGACATGTGAAGAATTAGAGTTTGCTATAATTCAGAATTTCGTATGTAGACTGTTGGTTATATAAGACGGGTCATTCATTATTATTGAAGCAGGATAGGATAGGAAAGATATTCTGGCTGATTAATGTGTTTCCTTATAGAAGCATTAATTGTCTGACATATTTTATTGAACCAACATCATGTCCATGGATTATTGTGAAAAACTGTTCAAATTTTAATCATCATAATAAAAAGATATGTAGGTCTGTTTGTTATCAGAGTATTGATTTTTTTTGCGTATAAAAGAATCTCATTACAAAACTATTAACTATTTTGATTTCCTCATTTAGATAGATTAGAGACTCCGTATGGATTTTGGCTTGGAGCTTCTAAGACTGAGAATGGGAACTGGACTTGGCACACAGGAACACCAGCATATATTAACTTTGGAGACACTCATTGTGGTGACCGCTGTTTGGGTATCTATGATTATTATGATAGAATTAATTATGAGAACCTTCCTTGTTCCACAACATATGCTTACCCTTTTTGTAGGACTTTAAATTACACGGAAGTTTGTACGTAGAAGAAGACTGTACTATGTAGTGTACAGTCGGCAGCAAAAGTCCTGTCGCCTCACCGAGACAATACGCACGTTTTCTACACTTAATAATCTCGAGTTTATGAACATCGCGTGCCTCGGTGAAGCAAGCGAGGCGACAGGACACTTGCCGCTGACTCTACCATTGTACTTGAGGGGAGAATTTGATGTTGGTGAAATGGGAGGTCTCTCGATTCCTCCAAACAATGCCACGAAACAGATACCATACATTAGTACCATAGAGGGCATCTGTTTTCAGGCACAGTTTGGAGGAATCATGCAGAGACTTTCCAATTCACCAACCAAAGAATCTTCCCTTGTCTTCATCCTACCTACCAACCCCAATCTTGTCCTGACCTATACCTATACTATACTGTACTCTCTAGCTTTTTTTGTCCTCACTACAGATCAAAGGGGAATGATCATCTATATGACAAACTGGTTAATGTATTAACAATAATTCAAACATTCATTATTAAATTCAGATGTTTTACCATCATATTGCACATGAATATATAATTATCTTTATTAATGTATACTCTTTCCTCATTAACCAAAAGGGCAACAATTACTACCCCAACTACCCGAGAAGTCAATACAGTGTCCCAGTTGGTTACACAGTTGTCCTGTTGTTTGGATCTCTAATACTTGTTCTGGTGTCAGCTTCCACGAGTTACTGTGATATAGTCGCATGAACAAAGACCATTTCTTCATCTCATCGTAGCTCTGAAAGAAAAAAAAAGGGTGGTGGTGGTTCATGGAGGTGTTACAATAAGAATTAGGTCTATGAATTTATAGTAAAAGCGAAAATATAACAGTTAATAGATATAACTTAATTGACTATAGGAGATAATATTATGAGAGCACAGACCATTTCTTCATCTAATCATTGCTCTGAAATAGAGTCCAAGGAAGTGTTACAATATGAATTATTAGTTATTAGTAAAAACATAAAATATAAAGATATTACTTAACAATATGTACTATAGGGGATGTATACTTAATAAAATTATACTGATTAGAGGAGATCAATAAAAAACAATAAAAAAAACAAGCAATCACCAGTATTCTATTTTGCTCCTCTTTTACTTCATATTTTTGGTGAATTGAGGGAGTATTACAATATTGGTAAATTTAGAGCAACTGAATCATCCAAACTATTCCAATCAACAGGCCAGGTCTTTCGTGCATCCGGCCCCAAGTTGCCAACCTTACGAATCAGCCTGGTATCTCGAATATATTACTCACCAGTGAATACAGTTTCCTTTTATTCATGATCTTGGGGTCTTCAGCAAGCAAGTGTTGGGGCATCTTCTCATTTCTCTCTGTATCAAATGAATCAAAATAATGCTCTTATACTCTAAAGGGAGGAAATAATGGAGTTGTCTCAGTACACTTCCCACGGTCACTTTCAGAGTATGTTTGTCCAATATGTATATTATAATAAAAAATAATGTCCAGTGTATGTGTTGTCATGATTACCTAATCTATATTTGACCAGCGACAATGACCCAAGTGTGAACTTTAGGAGATAATCAAATTAAATCATTATTATAAGCAATGAAGAAAGAATACATACACATATTACAAAATTATAACAAGTAAGGAAGAAAGAATTGCCACACATGCACACACGTTATGATACACAACGAACAAGTCATTATTATTACCATTCTGAGTGAGGGACTGTAGGGAGAGTAATAATTGTTGTGTGTCCCACTTTGCTGTGTTTAGTGGTATTGGTGAGGTTAGTGTCGTCATCATCACCACAACTCCTAACACCACTCTCCACTCGTCCATTACCTGTTAGGGATTTCGTGTACATTAGTTTGATTAATTGAGGATGAAAGAAGATTACCAAGCCCAAGAAGACCCTGTAAGTCTATATGGCACGAAGAAGGAGAAGGTGATAGAGAAGTGGGTCACCAAACACAAAGGAATGATCGAGGAGAGGGACAGTTGATGATTTGATGTGAAGTGACTGGGACCGAATGGGCGTCAATATCAATATGGAGGAATGTACCAATGTGTATCTATGGACGATCACTTACTGTAATGCACTTGGAGATGGAATGAAGCTCTGATCTGACTGCTGCTGGAGTGGTTCAGTGTGTTACGGCCAGAGCAGGTATGACTGGTGAGGTTTTATAGCTGATAACTCTGGTCATCATCTTTATATATACAGTACACGAGACACCTGTATGTTCACATCCCAGTATGTTTATTCACGACGTTGTAACATTACGTAAGGAATTCCGTCATAGAACTGTATCCATTCATGATTATATTCAGTATAAACCATAAGTACACTACCTCGTCTTTGATAATAGAGAAGAATACATGATATGGGGAGAAGTAGTGTTGGTAAATTAGGAGTACCTGATTCCTCCAAACTATTCCATTGTTATCAATTTGGTCCTGTTTCCTGGCATACTATACTTTGGAGGAATCAAGACACTCCAATGTACCCAAAGTGTAGTACTCTGTTAACCTTTCCTGTTCATTGCAATGCTGCTGGATTTCTTCAGTATAGAAAGTAGACGTAAAAAAAGGGGTGAGGAAACAACAAACCAAAGAAAGAGGAAGGAATAAAACAGCAAAATGAAAGGAGAAAAGAAATAAAACGAGGAGGAATAGACGAAAGAAATACGAAGAAAGAGAGGGAACTGGGTAATCATTTTTCAAGACCGTAATTCATAACCTAGTCACTCTGAAAAGAAAAGTAAGGACTCCAAAAGTAGGTTGGGATAGGTCAGGGACACATCAAACAGAACAAGTACCGGAAAAAAGTACGTGAAATAAACAATAATAACCCAAAGAGCCGTCCCTCACCTTACCACCTACACCTGTACTCTTCCCACACCATACCATCAGACTTGTTATTGTGGTGTGCTTATCTAATCCAGTACTCAACCATCTCTAGTGTTGTCAGTGGAGAAAGTAGGATCGAGGTGGCACTGTCAGACACCTCTCCATGAATAACAATAATAATGTCAGGGTAAGGTGCCAAGGACTGTTGTATGGGATGTGACCTGACTGATAACGCCAATAAAACCCTCACACCAAATCAGTAACTAACTCCATGAAGATAAAGACTGGTTTGATCTTAATAATTATTAGCAATAATAATACCGGTATGTATTGTATTATGGTCAAATATTTTCCTCAGAATGTTTGCCTACGACTCATGGTATCATTTCCGAATTCATCCCGAGTTACTTTTCAATTAACCCTCTTTCTCAAGGGTCACTGTGATCGTGTATGATTACTATGATACCTGGTGGCTACTGATTCCTCCTGATTATGCCATGAAACCAATTCTTTGATGTGGGTGGGGTTTCGTGGCAATGTTTGAAGGACTCTCTTAACCTCCAATTTCTGACTACATCACGGGGGTCCTTAAAGAGGGGACAGTATGTATACTTTTGGCACATTAGATCATCTTGAGTCCCCCAAAGTATGCCAAGAACCAGGACCAGAGAAGTAAAAATTAATGATGGCCCGTTGCTTGGAATTGTTTGGAGGAATAATCAGTTGCTCCAGATTTACCCCCTCTGTTCTCGCATCTTATTAAATTAATTAACCATGTATGGAAAACGGGAAATGAAGAACTCACTGTGAGACCTTTATTTACTTTTACTATAGTTAAATTCCCTGATGTGTATAGTACAAGTTTATTATGTTAACACAGTCTATAAAACCCTTGGGCACGTATCCTACACTGAGTATCGTTTAGGGGACAGTATACATTTGGTACAGTCAGTCGAGGTCAATAATAATCATCCACATTTAGGATCGCAAACAATTTACTGTCTAATGTTTTCATGTTCACATATGATATTATTGTTTTAAGTAGTAGGTAGCTGTTTGTAGTAAATTAAACGATGGTACTTAACCAATTTATTGAAAAAGTTTATCAGCTAAGGAACAGAGGGAAACTGTCAAACTCTTATGTGAGTTACCCCTATATGGATGATTATTTTTTACCATGTGTACATTGGAGAGCCTTGAACTCTACAAAGTATGCCAGAGAACAAACATGAACAGATTAATAAAAATAAAGGTGGTCGGTTGTTGCTCGGAATACTTTGAAGGAATCAGTTGCTCCAAATTTACCAACACGATACTATCCCTTTATAAGTGCACAGGAAATTAAAGGACACCCTTATTGACTAAGTAGTAACTCATGCTTCTTTGTGATATATAATTATAATAAACAGTCATAACTTAGTGAAACAACAACAGTCTCATAGCAGAACCTCTTGTTAATTAGTACAACATACATTTCATTAATAAAACACTGTCAGATAAGCATAAATATAGGGAATTAAATTAGTGACTACAGACTCCAATCCTATTACCACCTCCGCTACCTTCGATACTTTGGGTATGTGGCTCATATAACTTACTCGTATATACGCATTAATACATACAAGTTGAGGAATAGCATAACATATAGTAAGTGTCAATAGTCGTGTCGTGAGATATAATTATCTGGTGTATTCGGTCATGGGGTTTTCATAATGTTTCAAGAGTTCATTTATAAAAACTTTGGACAAAACAGCGACAAGACTTTTGGCGCCTATGTACAGTCTCATTAAAAAAACTATCTAGCAGGTGAGGCTCGATACTATCCTAAGCAAACACTGTTGCTCGTGTTGTTCCCGGCCGCTTTCCACTATAATAAGAAGTCGTCAGAAGTGTTACAATGTTTCACGTGAGAAGTGGCCTCATAGTTATTTGGTGCTCATGTACAGTACACTGCCTCTCTTGTCAAGAAGTGCTAATAAACAGGTGAATGTAAAGGTTATCATACTGTTAATACGTTAAGGACTTTATATACACCTCTATAAAGTAAATCTTACAACATAAAAAATTGGGGCAAACATCAGCCTCTTTACCGTAGGAACCTGTTGTGGATTAAAATATTTTAATCACAACCTATGCAACTACATCTCATACACAGCTAAACATTGTGAATAACCTATACTTTACTGTTTTAAATAAATACATCTAGATGGTATACTTCATTTGGCATAATAATGATGTTCCCTGAATGAATTCTGTGAGTGCCTCTTTGTAGGGTAAGGATTGCCTGCGGTGATATGGGCAGATACTTTAAGGGTTTGGGGCAAGCCCTTCCGCCCCAGCCACTCCATTTCAATTCTTCAGCTGTTTCACCTTTCCTTCTATCTCCTTTGTGCTTGCTGTCCCACCTTTCTATCATCTTTTTGGTCGTTCTACAGAGTTTTCTGGCGTAGCGAAGTTGTCTTTCATTATCAAATGTGTATTCTGACAGACGATCTTATAATGCCAGAAAACAGATGCCGATACTCACAGACGGAAAATACTATGGAATAACTTTTTTCCTAGCCGCTGGCCTGTAAATTATAAATTTAATTTGCATAATTATTCATTCTAGACGATTTAAATGAGTTCAGGAAAAATCAGTGGTCAATTCCTGGAAGCAAATACACAACAGTGAAGACAGTGAGGTAGCAACACTTTTTTATGACATCGTGTTCGTTTAAGTTTGCGTAAGTGGAATTACTTTTATTACATTTTCACAAGCCGTACAAATCACACACTGTATAATTATAACTAACGTGTCTATCCCATTTTCATTGTCTTCTGTACAATATGATTGAAAGGGCACATTCTTAACACTGGTCAGCTAGTCATCAGGAACATGTAGAGCGACATCTGGCATTCCTTCACCACTAGAGCTATTAGTGTTTACAGCCACACCGTTAATGGTCACTCGGGTGGGAGGACTGATGGAATGGATCTCATTAGGGTCCGGAGCAAGAGCTGGATCACCCCCAGACACTTTACGGTGGCGGCGGGGCGGCACTGGTGGAGGAGCCCCGATTGGTCCTGATATTGTTTTGATACTTCTTATCTTCTCGGTGGATGAAGGAGGTGCTGTTTCGGATTTAGACCAGGGGTTGCTCTTGTGTTTTATCAACCCCTTGAAGGCATCTTTAGCCCAGTAGAAGTACGTCACCAGGCCAATGATTATGATGATGATAAGCAGGAAGGCGAAGGTAAGAGCCACAATGTGTCCAACATGACTGACTTCGCTGTTGGGTTTGGGTGCCTTGTTGGTGTCCACATCCACCTCGTTGTAGTCGTCGTCGTACTCTGGGATGAAGCTGGGGGTGTCATCTGCTGAACCATCCTCCTCTGTGATGGTGATGTCAGCACACGACCTGAACTGCTCCTGAGGCCCACATCCGACCATGCCGGTACCATTCTCACATTTGCCCCAATTGTTGCCAGCCACATAACGCCACTGTAGCACACACTGTTGGCATGTTACGTCCCGAGGTAACCGGTATTTAGCATAGAACTTTTTGGCGCCGGGACCAGGGAAGTACCTGTAAAGAAAGGAAAGCATTTTTCAACTACAGCTTTAACTGTTAGGGTAGTGTAGCTAGTGAATCGGTGTTTTACACAAAGTTATCTAAACTGATGAGTCTCACAACATCAAGAAACCAAAAGAACAGTAAAACTGATCTTATACAAAAGTTGGTGACAATTACATTATTCCTTAACATCGATTATTACTTTAGTCAGAAGGGAGCATAATTAACAAATGGAAGGGCTGGATTTGTGCCATATTACATAAAGTTCCTGTGCCTTAATGAAATAGTTATGAGGCATATGACAAGTGCAGAAATGGAAAAGAAAGTAAGCTTGTGTTTGAAGTTGGTGCGTACTGTGTACATCCCTTTTTTTCTACCTTGATTCTTTTTTAATTAAGCCACATTAATTGATACTATTTATTTTGTCATCTGTGGAACCCATAAGAAGTACAAAACGTATTAACCAAAAGGTTCAGCAGTTTGACTTCTGTATGCATTTCTGGCAGACACCTCGTAGGAGGGTATTGCCTGTAGTGATGTTGGCAATACTTTAAGGGTTTCAGTGCCCTTTCGGCCCCAGCCACTCCCTTTCAGTTCTTCAACTGTCTCTTTTCATTTTATTTCCTTCCTGCTTGCTGTCCCACATCTCTATCAACTTCTGGCGCTATATGATCTCGCTGTTGCGGCGCCTAATATCAATGGCAAACTATTTCGTAAGTTCTCCTCACTTACATAATTATAGCCTTAATTAATATCAAGGTCACCTTTTTCAGTTCACATGGGTTCCAATAACCATTATAAAATTCTCCACTACCTTCCAAAAAGCAACTCCTGGCCTTACTCAGTACTCACCTCGGCCCTTCCCCGTTTTCTTGCTTGAGCACGTATTTATCGAGACACTGGTTACTGACTGGTCTGTTGGGCTGGTTATGGGGGCAGATACGAAACTCGAAGTAACCTCGGTGGTTGGCTGTCAGTTCTACTCCCAGGATCACCACGCTGCTGTGTTTGTATGTCTTGACAATCACACCACGTCCATACTTGCCCCCGCCTTCATTGTCACGCGGCTGTCGAATAGATGGAAGTTTTTTTGGGGGGAAAATTAGTGTTGGTGAATAACCTATTTTGATATTCCATATATTATAATTTAAATAATTAAAAAAAAAATCCTATTTTTACCAGGTTAGATTCCAAAGAGTTTTAGGCCTCCTCAGTTAGTATTGGAGTTCATATTTTAGTGTCGTTTGGTATTCATAATTATCATGTTCTTTAACCATAACTATGATAATGAGGATACAAGTGGTGATGGCAACTTACCTGAGGGAGGTGCCAGGGGTCGCCACATGGACCACACTTGCCACTATTCTTCTGCCATTGAGTCGAGTATCCCCCACAGTATATCTCATGATCATTATAGTTGTGTGGTGTACTGAATCCATACCTGAAAACAAACATAAACATATATAATTATACTCATGATATATATATACTGTACAGACATCAGCACCATTATTCCGAAAAATAACAACAGCAACTGTGAATGAGACAAGATGATGATTTACAGTTAAACAGCTGGTTCCTAGTTTCATGTTTTCTTTTTCTGGTGCATTTTACGAATACTATATTTACTTCCCTCTTAACGAACCTGTGTTATCCACGAAGATAGAACGTGAAATTATTTATGGAGGTCTTTAAGAGTCCACTGAAGGACCAGCTGACCTCTTTCAATGCCAGGGGAGATAACAAACATTACCCTACCACTACAATACAATACATTATATCGAGGATGTCCTTTTCCTGCTATTGTTTAGAAGATATATTGGTCCCCGGTTTCCTGGTTCGTACATCTTACCCTACTTATATACTACCAGTTTTTCATGAGCTACAAGCACTATACACCAACAAACATAATATGCAACACACATGGTCACAACACAGACAATACACAATATATATATATATATATTTTTTATTTTTTATTTTTTTTCCCGCTCTGCAGACTGTGTCCACACTTCTTCCTGGAGATGATTCGCTAAAAGTGCTAAAGGTGGTAAGATGATATTGCCTAACTATAATCTGTTGTTTCCTGCCAATTTTGTCACGAAAAAGAACCTCTCTCAGCATTCTTTTATCTGTTTATAACTTGCTTCTTATGAATAAAAAATGCCTATTATTCGCCGAATATAATTGTATGTTTAGGAAACGTGATGAGGAACAGTGGAGTGAATGATTGTCCCCAGCATAGATTTTATCGATATCATGCTGTTGCTGTTGCATAACCCACTACCCTCGTACAGGAAGTGAGGTTCGACTAATTAAAATAAACATAAGAATAGCCACACATAAAAAACAACACACTATATTGTACCCGAGTGCCCTTATAGTTATTATTTGCTTGGATTTCTCAAGATACTTCTATAAAAACATTTTCGACCAAAACACTTTCACTCTTCCTTTATTTACTCGTTTCCGTTGCAGGCTGATGAAAGTAGGACAGTTTCACAACCAAGGAAATGAAAAGTTCCTCCAAAGAAAGGATACGTGAGCTCTGATACAAATTAGTAATAGAACTGGTGTTAACATGTATTATTAAATCTCAACCTGGTTCAATTAATTACTTTACCAATTTCATATTTATGCTGTGGGCACTGAAAATATTTCTGAAGGACATTTTCGTAAGTAATATTATTCTGCTGTGATACGCACATAGAAACTAATATGTAGATTTTGTTTTATTCGTCTTCCCATTTTTCTATCTGGTTATGCAAAGCAAAACGGCTAAACATAGGTGGCTAAAAATTGGTCCACATAGGTTATATACTTGGTATGAGGAAGAGCGTCTTTCTTATCAAGGGAGGAACAAAGGTAAGGAAAATGGAAGTTAAGACATGTAATAAGGAATGTTGTAGTAGAAAGAAGAGATTTAAAGTAGTGTAGATGACTTAAGTTATACCCAATCTTTTGTGAATGAGAAATGAGTCAGCAGAGAACGGTGAAGAAGTGAGGAGTGAGCAGGGTGGGATCACGCGCACCCGTATAAACCGTTAGCCTACTACCAGGAAGAGGGTCAGGTTGGGTGGTGTGCAGGGAAGCTCATAGTTAGGCGGCTGATAATGCTCAAGGTCCCACACCGAATCATCGCCGAGGTCTAGGAAGTGGGTTGTAACTGCCACTGGAGTGACCCGTTATAAACACATCATACATTCATACTTTATTTATGAATAAAATTTTGCTCCCTTCTACATCATATAACTGTAAAATGTAATTATAGGCATAATACTGGTTCACAAAATGTAACTCTCAATTACAATTTACAAGACGCTGACGTAAGTTTGGTCTCTTCCACTGCCCTTTAAGAACCCGTAGTTTTGTTGATAGTATTAAAAAAAAAAAAACCTTGTGAGTATAGGATCCTTACACAGCCTCACCTGGTACCGGTATTGTAAGTATTTACAGTTGTTGTCAACTTAACAACTTAACATTTTGTCTCTCTATTAATCGTGTTATTTGTGGGAAAACTTTAACTTTGAATATTGTGTTTATCTCTACAGTACACACGTTAAGATTACAATATCAATACTGACTCTACTCTTTCGTCCCATGGAAGACAAATATACAATAACATACTTGTATACATGGCTAACATTTATTTTCCCTTGTATTACAATCCACAAAAGTTAAAAAGACTAGAATGGCTTTTAAGATATGTGGTATGGCATGGTTAGGTCAGCACTACTCAGGGGAAAGTGTATAGAATAGATTAATTATAGGCTATTCATGGGAAACGATAGATGGTAGTGAAGTGATGGATGGGATGGATAATACTGAGATGAGGGAGAGCTTGCATGACATTTGGACGGTAGACTACATAACACGGGAAAGGTGAGGTGTGATCGATGGCTGTACAGTACCTAACACAAGTATCTGGTAAAGGTGAATGATTATAGGCCTATGCACGACGAGAGAACGAGTGGAAACTTTGTCAACACAAAACCATTGATTGTTAATTTGTAAAGACACACACTCGTGACTCAAGGACACACCCTTAGTTACATACATCCGTTCCAGGCTGAGTCATAGATTAGCAACATCCTTCCCGTACAGTCACAAAAAATATATCGACCCACCTCGACACTAGTACTAACTATGGTGTAACAAAAGTTTGATCTCTCAGCCAGCCACAATATGACTGAATTGTCTATGGTTCGAAAGACGAAAACACAGTTCACCATCTTATCTCTGTGAGTTTAGTCGTTCGAAGCACAGGTGATTCAAAGACTATCTGCCGTGACTGTACCGCTGTGTTCATGATATATAATACTTTCTGTTACACTATTATGGTGCTATGATATTATCTACTAAACTATTTGAAGATTACATATATAGGATAACTCACTAGGTCAGGTCTACACGTTTTGATCAGTTTTTATTCCACCATACTTGGGTAGGCGATATCTTTTATGATGACTCTATGTCTTATATCATTCACTTCACAATTATTACTGAAAATTTCAACAATATGTTTTCTACAACAATGGTTCATGACAATATTAACTACTTCCTTCTAGGTCAACTTGTGTTCAGTTTCGTTGGTATTCACTAATCCCAAACGACAAATACAGTATTGGTAAATCTGGAGCAACTTATTCCTAAAAACTTTTGCAAATTACAACAAGCCACCATTAGCTTTGTTAATCTTGTCATCCTTTCATATAGATGTTCCTTAGAACCAATAGCAGGTTCTTCTCGTAACTCATACAAAACAATAAAATCGGCTACCTCAACTATTTACTTCAGATCTAGTTTATTGTCTATGATATCTTTGTACCAAGAATAATCCTGAAAATTGATGGGGACACGTGTCTAGAAGGAGGCAAGGAGCCTTCAATACCTGCTCCGTAAGTTATAAAAACAACCATCCCGACATATTTGTCAACAAGTCTTTGTGTTCATTATTCCTGAATAGACATTCCTTTTGGACAACATCGTCTTTATCCTTTAGTTAGAGTCGAGTCTTTGGTGTTGGATTGGAGTTAAGCAGTTGTTTGTGGATTAAAAGAAAATTTTAAAAACTTGGTTGGCTTCAAAAGTAGCCTATTTCCTTACAAGAAAGTTAGCCTAATGTTCCTTTGATATTAGGTGGAGAAACACGACGAGTGTTGTTTTGTGACCTTTATAATCACCTGGAGTTTGTTTCTATATTATGTAAGATGAGGAAGTTGCCCTGAGTAGAAAAAATAACAGCTTAAAACTTTTTTGCAACAGGATTTCCTTATGGTAGGTAAAAACGTTTGGCATTTAACCAGACAGAGAGCAAAAACTAGATGGTCAGCCATTGTTTTATAAAGGGTTAAGACAAGAATATTGTTGTATAAAATCTGCGTGCAAAATTATTCCAATAGCCTCCACACTCCTTTCCCTACACCTCAAAAAAAAAGCTATAATTTGTGTTATAAGCACGTGTGTGTGTGTGTGTGTTTAGTTATATATTTATTAATTAGGTAAGTTTTTAATTTCGTCTGTGTTCATACTCGTGTGTTGTTCAAAATATTGTGTAGTTTTTCTAATTTCTTCGCACATCTCATAAAAGTACTTGACCAATTCCTTGCCTTTTCCTTTATCTCTTGTACAAAACTTTTAAATATATACAGAGCTGTTTAAACTCATTTATTTATATATCATTTTTCTATATTAAGGAAGATGAGGACTATAGGTTGAAAGGTGGAGGGAACGAGCATTCAAACACCATAGGACGTTAGTATACAATTAATTAAGAGGCTCGATCACACATCTATTAAGGGATATTATAGTTAGAAGAGAAGGTCAGTGACTCTACATCCGTTCAACATTATCATCACTTTAGGAAACAAAAAAGTGAAGAGGGAAACCCAGTGGTACTTCCCCTCGTATACCGGTAGCCTATTCTACTATCAGATGAAATACCAGTGACTGTTATCACACACACACACACACCACCCTCTAAAAGAATGACACCTTCCATGGCAGTATGTTAGACCTTCGGGTTTTGACAAGCATTCCTGACGTCCCTGAGAGATCCTTCTGGTGAATCAACTGACGCAAGGCTATATAAATAAATGCTGTTTGGTGTAGCTGAACAATACTTTACAACGCAAACCCATACTGAAGGACACAACAATCATCGCAGAGGTTTGTTCATACTGTGTGTCACGCGAAAAATTGCGCGTTTTGGGCAACAGGGAGCTTTGACAAGAACAGTAATAGTGAATTACAATTATTGATATATGATGCCTCGTTGCTCAAAATATTAATTTTACTCTTTGGCCTCTGTAACTTAGTAACCTTTTCGAAGTTAATTCATATCCACGTAACATTTATGGAGTATATGGTAATCCCTGTATATTGTATAGTAGCCTACTCGAGACAACACTATGGTATGTATGTACAGTACAATCACGATAGCGAGTCTTGCATCAAAAGAAGGAAAGTGAGCTAAATGTTTGAGCGAATCATACGTCACAAATATATAACAGAACATAAGCAAGCTATATTTGTTTGACATAATTTTTTTCATTTCAATGGATGGAAGGTGTTACAGGACTGTTGTGCTTGACTATACAACTTTCTCCTGTGGCTTGTCGCACCGAGTGGTCACGTCTGGAACCAACGCCCGAGGTTACATGAACACCAGCACGAACATGTACCGGTATTACTATATGCTGGGATGTCTGACTATAGTGTGTTTCTATGTGTGTGTGTGTGTGTGTATATGTGTGTGTGTGTGTGTGTGTGTGTGTGAGAGAGAGAGAGAAAGACGACGGAAATGCAGTTCGTGGAGGAGAAGGGGGGATGAGAGAGGAATGAATAACAGTTATAGTGGAGAGGAATGATAGATGAGAGGAATAATTAACAGTTGGGTGATAGTTAGTGGATAGGAATGATGGATGAGAGGAAGAATTAACAGTTGGTTGGTAGTTAGTGGAGGAAAAGATGGATGAGAGTAAGGAATTTCAGTTGGTTTGGAAGGATGGACGAGAGTAATAAGGAATAACAGGTGGTTGGAACTAGGAAAATAAATGACATGGGAGAATAAGAATAATGAGGAGTAGCGGACCATTAGGCTAATTAAGATAAAAGGATGGCTTACATATAACTGTCAATATAACTGTGGCAAAGTATAAATGAGAGAGAGAGAGAGAGAGAGAGAGAGAGAGAGAGAGAGAGAGAGAGAGAAAAATGAATGTAGGAGAGGATGTATATGGTTGAGAGAGAGAGAGAGAGAGAGAGAGAGAGAGAGAGAGAGAGAGGGAAAGAATGAATGTAGGAGAGGAGGTATATGGTTGAGAGAGAGAGAGAGAGAGAGAGAGATGATATATGGGAATGTATAGTTTATTTACTGACATTCCAGAGAAAGGAGTGAGTGTGGGTTTGTCATGCAGTGTTCCGGGAAAACTTGCATGATACCGTACTCAAGGTTCCTGAGGAGGCTATAGTCACACATCGATCTGAGGAGCGGTACTGACTCACTCACTGTTTATTTACCTTGATTACTCATTCATGCACGATACATAAAAAGAGAAGGAAGAGGAGAATGTGGTGGTGAGGAAAGAGAGATGTGAACGAAAGAAGCAAGGTTGATATTAAGAGACCACAAACAGTTGGTGAAATATTACACAAGAAAGAAGAGAGAGAGAACAATAGTGAGGAACAATGGAAAGGAGTGAAAAATGATGTCAACAGAGATTGGACAGAGGTTAATTAGTCAAATGAGAGAAATGAAGGATTGTAGAAGGTAAGGAGTAATGAGAGAGAAAAAAAAACTATACTCAAGAGGAAGCTTCTATTAATACAATATTTCCATATATGATATTTGGGAAACGAAAGATATTGACGTAATATGCAAATTAATTAATACTCTTTCATTCATCTCTCTCTTTCTCTGCACATCTTCCGCTTCCCTCTACCCTCATTGCTACCTTCCCCATGCCTCTATCTTTATTGCCACCTTCCCACACAACCTTTCATCATCCGTAGTGTGTGATATAATGAGTACCGGTAAGTCTTCTATACTGAGGGAAAGCGGTAGTAGAGAGTTTACGTATGGTGTGTTCGGAGTACAGTAGGTACAGTATGGACATTCATCACACCTGTTGTTCTCTCTCTCTCTCTCTCTCTCTCTCTCTCTCTCTCTCTCTCTCTCTCTCTCTCTCTCTCTCTCCTTTGAGTCTTTTTCTCCATTATCTCAATTTTCCAATCTCAGTTAATCTTATCAGTCAAACTGGCTAGAGGTAATAATTTCACCCATATGTTTTTGTTATTTTACGCCAACCTCAAACGTCATTCATATATATCTTCATTCCTTGGCGTTTATAAACAATATTTCCAAGCATGAAACTGGAACATAATGATACTCGTGTGTGAGGAGGAACAGACAAGTAGAAAATATTCACCATACAGTACAGTATAGTATATCATTTAATACAAGGGAAAGACTGACATACTAAGGACCCTGTGAACGTGTAAAGAGACTTGGTGACTTCTGATTTCTTCATGTCTATACCACAACACAAGATCCTTCAATATTGGTGGCGTTTTTTGGCAATGTTTGAAGGACTCGCTAATCTCCAATATTCTGACTATACATCACGGGGTCCCTTAAACTGTCGTAGGTACCTACCACATAAAAAGGTATATATACATTTGGTTCACACACAACTAAAAGGCATGTTAATTTCATGCTTGGCCAAGTGTACCTTCCGTTTTCACTTCTTTCCCTCATGACTTTGACTCCCTTCAAGGTTACTGTCCTCTACTGTAGCTCCTTTCCTTCACACCACCTCCTCCTCCCCCCCCCTTTACCTTCCCCCCCCCCCCCTCTTATGTCCTTTGATTCACCTTCCCCTTTCCCTGCATGCACCTTCCCATCCCTTTCTTTTCCAGTGTTCCTTCAAGCTCCATCGTATCGTACCTTACAATATTCTTAAACTGTATTATAACTCCTTAGCCACTACAATAAGGGAGGGTGAGTAGCTTATTATCGAGTTTCAACCTCTAGTTTTTATATAGGTCATCAAACGTGATAAAACCCAATCACTGTTACCGTCTCAGCCACAGCTAGTGTCTGTCTGGGATATACCACACATCCCTCTCTCGGAAGACGTGACGTGTGTGTGTGTGTGTGTGTGTGTAAACAGGGGACTTGCTCACTGGTAAACCTGTTTCCTTTGTGTCCTTCCACTAGCGGTGATTGGCTGGTTCTCTACTTTCTTTGTATTAATACCCTTATTTTCTCTGTCTGTCAGTGTGTGTGTCTCCCCAATACTACTCCTCCCTTGAACATTTGATTGATGTGGTCAATCTGATATTATGGCAATTCACTGCATCGTTCACTCACCGTTACTATTCCTGTCACTACCACCATTCCAGTCACTACCACCATTCTAGTCACTACCACCATTCCTGTCACTACCACCATTCCTGTCACTACCACCATTCTAGTCACTACCACCATTGTTGCCCAGTGTTGACGAGGGCGTGGCGTGGTGTAGCCTATGTATGTACAGTACGATGACTCACTACACACAAACCAAAGTCATCTCACATCGGTACCACCCAAGCCTTATTATTGCACAACACAGGAGTCTATGGGTCGATTCCACAGTGGCATTGGTTTATTATGATCCTACCCAACCACACCCACTGTCTTGTCAGTCTCGGTATCCATATCCACAAAAAAGATATCTGTCAGGTAGTTCCATTATTACGATAGTTTCATAGTGGAGTCATCAAATATTTCACTCATGAGTCATTAACACAATTCAGTTTCTTTCGTTATGGTGCTTGCAAATCAAAACAAACTCGTGTAGAATCGGCACTATAATTATGAGGGTACAACGCCTTAGCAAATCAACAACACGGATAGATTCTACCAGTACCGGTACAGTATAATAGGCTGTACGGCCCTTTATTTTAAGGACCCTGTGATGTAGTAATAAACTTGGAGGTTAATGAGTCCTTCAAATATTGCCACGAAACACCAATTATATGGAAGGAGTTTGTTTCATGGCAAAGTCGAGAGGAATCAGAAGCCTCCAATTTTCATACACGAACACAGAGTCCTTAATGGTCGTATCGCCAATCCATCTAACCACTAATTACTTGCTCATCTGTTCCTTCACTCGTATTCTCACTTTCATCAGATACTCTTTGCTTGTCATAGAACAGGAAAGAGTTTATGACTTAAAGGATGTATATATTTCTACTCAGAACAACTCGCACTACAGTACCATCAAATTATTATACTACTCGGTTAATATCAACTACTGTAAGATTGTTATTTATATCAACTACTGTATGCTATAATTATTACTCAACCAAAGAAATAAAGTTTGGAAAAACAGCCGAAATATTATCATTCTTCAGTTTCTGTTCAAATATATTTTTCTTCCTGATTGATAAAGCATATTTTTTAACAGGTCATACAATCATGATAAAAAGTCCACCGTTAAATACAAGGAGTATTTCGTGATGTATCCTCTACGTTTCCATTACGACATCCTTGACGTGAACAAACTTCCCAATGACATGTTTTATTTTCCTCCTTCGTTGCTCGTTTTTGTTTTTGGAAATTAGAACGAAATATTTCCAAACGATTCAAGAGTTTTTAAGTTTTCTTTTTTAAACAAATTCATAAGACAGTTTGTTAAAATATCAACTTCTCTCATTGCTTTACCAATTTTCTGAGTTACCGTATGAGCCAACCTGAGCCCAACTCATTATGAGGGTCACTCCTTCCCCCCACCTCATCCTCTCATTAAAGGGACCATCACAGTAGGAAAACAAGACCAACCGAAAGTTAGTACCACAGTCTATGTACTGTGTATTTAGACTGTAGTTAGTACGAAACCGAAAGCTGGCCAGACAGCCAGTAAACGAATAATAGAGGCTGTCTACCAGAGAAACAGACACAAAGCCAGTCAGTCAGTCCGGCTCAGCCAGCCAGACAGCCAGCCAGTTTCCTTCCTTGACTTTCTTTGTCCGCTCTCTCAGTGAACCTGAAAGTTGCCCTTCCTCTGGACACATCGTCTACACCACACCCGACTCTCCACTCACACTTTCTCTTCAACACGTTTTCTCCACAAGTTGAACGGCTATGCGAGTTGGCTACTTAACAAAAGTGTGGCCTGGACCCTGTGTTCGCATTCCATATAATACCAGAAATAAGATTAAATAGGGGATACCATTCATTATACGGTCTGAATGGAATAGGGTTTCCAGCAAGTATTTAAAAAACATCATGCAACTAAACCTGACATCTGCCTCGCATCTACCTGGTCTCCGTTCCCTCCCTCCCTCCCTTCCCTGCACATTATTTTATAATGTGAAACTTTGAACAACGGACAAACATCGGATACACAATGTTAAATGTACAGCGAATAGGCTATGTACGTGTGCACGACCGTACCAGTGAGTTTGGCAACGCCCTCCAATTTCTCACAGTATCAGAAAGTTTGGTGTAGCCTACATGTAGCCAGATACCGAGATTCGCATCAGTAACATAGAAACTGATGCCATTTTTACTCACACACAGAGACCCACCCAGCACCCTGTACGTGTCTGGCTGCATTAGGCCCAACCACTGGAAACTTTGTTATGATGTTATCTATACAACATTGTTTCAATTATTTTTATATGTCGCCCCTGAAAACCTCGTTCAATTTAAGTTTATCATTGTTTAAATGTGTGCCAGGAATCCATGATTTCCCTTAATTTGAATATTATCCAATGTATTGTCCGCTTATCGATAAGCACTACCGATATAAGAATAAAGAGGGGATGAGATATGTACATTAAAGTGTAGGTCAACTTTTGTACCCATAGTAAACTAATATTATGGATTACAGAATTTACCGTCAAACAAGTGAAATTTTTAATTAACTGTAACTGCACATCAGCGGTGGTGCATGACTGTCAAGCTCCAAGGGCGGAAGAAGTGTGCCAAGCGAGTGAATCCCTTCTTGTGTCAGCTCCAGAAGAACGACAACTTCCGTCAGGTGGGGGCGAGTTTTCTCTGCTTGTGATGAGCTTGTGAAGAATCGTGAGAACATGAGCTCCAGTTTTCATGGTCTAATAAAAGTTTACCGCCTACTATAAAAATAAAAGACGGATGGATGGAGGGTGGTTAGAAAATTGTGCAACGTGCATGGCTGACCGATATTTGGTTGTGTGTAAGTGGATGCTGTGGTTTGGTAGTACAGTGTAATTCCTAAAATTCTAGGCTAACCAAATTCAAGTCCTGTATGACGTTGCAAATTTTCTTTCACTGTTTTAGCAACTGAAGCTCTCTCGTTGTAATGTTACCAAACGTAAGTAATTTTACAAGCCCTCAAATAAAACTTTCTCTTTTCTTTACAGTGAATGTAACTCTGAAACATTAGTATGCACACGAATCATGAATGACATGTAAGTGGCAGAAAATGTTCAAATTATGTTAAAAGATGTCTAGTCTATTGCTTACAAAGGCAGTCCGTCATGACAAACGTAGAGGGGATCAACGACCCATGCATGGAGGCTGCAGCAATGACGCACCAGCAGGAGAACGTATAAGGAAAGAAGGACTCACATGTTCACTCCCTCACCCACTCACACTTGTACCGTTGTTAAGCAGAAGGAAATTATTAGCTTCAGTCCCACGTGTGTGTATTATGTGAATCCTGACCCCCATCTCCATTCAAACGTTATGACAATTTGATTATATTCAACATGTGTCTGTCATTTATGCCCTCAATGAGAACAATGATTATCATGTATTACGTTCGAAACGAAATAATTTTGCAGTTGAATTAGGTTTGTCCTACTCAAGCACTCAGGACTTGTAAATACACGCAAATATATTTCCCTTACACACACACACACACACACACATGTATAATCATGTAGTTATACCCCATCACTCACACTTTTCCCTTCATTAATTATTAAAGCTTCTGAGGAACTGAACATGGTCTTTTGTTACACAGGTTTGTATGATTGATGATAACCAAATAAAAGCTGTCATTGGCCACCTGTAATAACACTGAGCCTGACATTGTTTACAAATAATACAAATTCATAAGAGTACTGACCTCCATGCCGTTGATCTGCCTGGGGGTTCAATCAGCCGCCCATGTCCTCTGACGCCCACACACGCCCAAGCCAACACCACCACCACTCCCAGTCCCACGCTTGTCACACCCGACCTCACGACCATCATTTGTAAGCTGTTTTACTCGTTCCACCAGCCTCGGTAACACAATCTGTAAGGGAAGGATGTTCATACCTTAGAAACTATTTAATTTGGGAGGTACGGTAGTATACTTGGGGTACTTACATTGGTAACTTGAAATTCCTCCAAACTATGCCACGAAGCAGGACCAGGCAGGTTAACAATAATAGTGGTGTTTTGTTGTTTGGAATGGTTTAGAGCAAATCATTATCTCCAAAAACTCCAAAACTATACCATCCACCTACAACATAGCCTACACACAAGCAACAAACAACATAATTATAATAATATACGAGTACACACTGGTTGGTCTGAGGTTTCTGAGAATAGTTTTTTGTTATCACACTTTTTTCCACAGCTTCATTCGTTATTACAACAGGAATTAGCAAAAAGGAAATATTGTAGCTTATGACGAATGGAGATGAATTTCATCAACCCAACTAAAAAAGAAACATTGTTCAAGATTGCTTAGACCTATTAAACAGTTTTTTATGCAATTTTATACGAATTCGGAGGAAATTTCCTGATTGAGCCTGTTTGGTATTAAAACCATTATTACCAATGCAATTACACTGACCTCTTTACATGAAGTTTTCCTAACCTTGTTATTTGCTATTAGTAATCGAAAGTTTTGAGGACTGCCATATTTTCTATTTACAAATTGTATAGATCAATTGGTTTCCAATAATTTTGAGACATGCAAACCATTATATAACTCAACGTTCACTGCCGCAGCAATTGTTGATCAAGTTGACATAAAGTTTGTACAACATGCCATATGTCTACATAGTGCAGTCCAGCTGTCAGTCTATTGTGCCTGTTTGATTACGTGTCTTGTGTGTCTATCTGTCAATGATGATCTCTCTATTTATCCATCTTATTATTTCATTACCCATCAGTTCACTTTACAGGAATGTATACTGAGGCTTTGTGTCACATTAATAACAGCCAGACCTAGTGACTTGAGGAAAGTGTGAAACATTGAGTGTGACAGTGATAATATGATATATCGTAGTGTGAGAGTAAAGTGAGTGTGAGACGAAGTTTGGGAAGCACAGAGAGAATTTACGGGAGACTGATTGTGAGACTGGTGAGAGTGACAAGAGAAAGTCTGAGAGAGAGAGAAAAAAATTATCCAGCCTGTGAAAGATTATAATTATGAAGACGCAATAGGAAATAATATGGATGGATGATAAAATGCAGAACAAAATATAGCAACAGTCATTACTACACAGAAACAATGACACACACACAATAGAGGAGAGAGGGAAAGTAGGAACAATGAAGTGGTGTGACCTGTGAATGAAAATAGTCATGAAAAGAAAGGAAAAACAGAAAAGATAAATATATACACTAACTATTCAGAGATACAATTTTATTTATACACTTACAATGGTAGGAAATGTTGCATAAACACAGAGGTGAGATTAAAATGGAATGAGAGGGAATGGTAATAGCCTAGTGGCGCAGTGAGAATATAGGGAAGAGTGGGAATAAGTGGGAGAGAGAGTGAGAACACACACACACACACTTACCAGTACTCTACACACGTACTCAACACACTTTCACATAATATTATATTCATGCACAGTACACACACCCAAACATGAATACGCGCATGTACTGTTCGCCACAGGAATTCTTATACAGGCTAGGCTAGGCTATGTGGAAAGATAGGTCATTATTCTGTTAGTACTGCAATGAATGTGTCTACCAAGCAACACTGTAATTAAATAAACATCAAACCTAATAATAATATTATATTGCAGTTACGTAGTCTTACATTGTCTCTATGTTGTTGTAAATCCTCAAAAATAGGAGCGTGTGTAAGAATTCTTGTGGCCAATATTACAAGCCATAACAAAATATTCGTCACCCTTACAGCATGATACCCTATGCCACACCACACGGGGCATTATGAACCACGTATATATTCACACCGTATAATTATAACAGTGATCGTTGCCAAGAGTATCAATCAGAGCAAGAATCAGATGTTTGTAAGAACTTGTACACCAAGCCACACATGTATTGACGGACACACTGGAGAGGTGGTTAATAATCACTACATTAGCCTAATATCCAATGTGTGCGAGTATGTAGCCTACTGTTCATAGTCTCGAAGATAGGTATAATAAAATGGATAATAAAGGTATAATAAAGTGGTCACCAAGAGCGTGAACCAGTCCTGCAAAATAGGCTACAATTACGTAAACACACACACCTCACTACATAACTATCAGGATGACTTCTTACTGACTTACTAGAATCTCCTAAGAGTACGGTACTGGCAGGCTTTCTCGTCCGAAGTAATTTAAAATTAATAACGAGTTTCCGAGATAATGAGTATCAACATACTACACAATAAGTCTTCTGTATTTCCTGTACCGTGTAAAACATTATTCGTTATGAGACAAGGGAATAGGCTACACATAATGAGTTGGGTTCTGTGCAAGACGAGCGATTCACTTTTGTTCCATTACTTTATCTTGATTTAATTGCAAAGTTTGATATTTTATGATCATTCTGATAGACCTATTGTAAAATAACACGTATTAAAGCATCTACCACGGCACTGATAAACCACTAATAACACTTAGCCTAGTTGTATACAGTTCATGAGTGTAATAAAAATCAGTATTGGTCTTTGGTAACAAATCTATTATATCTTGCACAAAAGGTGACGGCACACTCTTCCGTGTTTACGAGTGAGGTGTAGACGAGCCGCTCAGAGAGTTATAAACAAACATGGTTGTAAACAGTGAAGCATGTGGTGGAAAAAGTGGGTCAGTCAGTGTGTGAGGTGGTGGGCGCTTCCTTCCTCGGTCTGTCGGTGCTGCTCTTGCCGTCTGGTGTTCCCCGTGTTGTCTGTTATTTAGTCCTCCTCTCAGTTAGTATAGTCACATCGAGGCCCATAAAATATCTGAGTCCAACAAGTGTATACAAAATTTTATATTTCCTCGTCGGACTTTGGACGTTAATTGGTGAAGGGAGATAATAATATAGATGTTGTGAGCGAATCAAAAAGGTTACTCAGACAACGGCACTGTTACGCAACTTTAGCCTTGGTGACATGACCTTCGATTTATGTAGCCAAACCAAGAGTAGCTGACCTTACATGGTGGTAACAAAATCAGACTTTACTTGAGATGTCATGCCAAGTTGCTGTGAAATCCCCCTCCCTCCCCTTCCTTCCTGTTCACCCACTACAACTCTCCCATGCAGGTTTATCAGTTGCTACCTTCCTCCTTCTTGGCTCTGGTGCCGCCTGGTACCGGTACGAGAATGGATCAACTTCATCATGGCATTTTCGTGTAAGGACTTGAACCTAATTTATATATTACTAAATGTAATATTATCCATAATCTTCTTCAATAATTTTTGCAATTATTCTTATAATCTTTGGAGTTGGACAAGGTGCTCAGGGAAACGGGTATAAGCAACAACAGGTACATAACTACAAAACATATCAGATATAATGCAAGGTCATATTAATATAATAAATTATATATTATGCGAGTAATTCATATGATTGTAAAAAGCAGATATAATTTGAATTATGTGATACCAATATGACTTCCGGGTATGAATTTCGAGAAAGTGGTCAACGTATTGAATATAATGGAGTTCCAGTTAATTAGTTAGGAAATGAATAGGCGACACGGAGTAAACCAAGATGATGTGACAAGATCGAAGCATTTGCGCCTTCCCTCGCAAACTTATGATGCAGTTGATGTTAACAAGATGAAGGTGTGAGTTAAGATGAACGCTGGCGCTGGGAACCTCTCCACAGGGTTAGTGGGGCGGGTCACAGGTCACCTTGGGAGGGGCAGATGATGGGAAGAGGCGAAAAGTGAGAGGAGGGGATGGGAGAACAGAATATAGGAGAAGAGGCAAAAGGTTGAGAAAAAGCATTTGGTTAATGTTATGAAACGTTTGTACAGTCGCCTCAAATAGTAACGTGCACATGGGGTTGGCGATACGTGGCACCACTGTGTTTGTTTACTCACAGTAAGAGTAAATGAATGGATACAAATAAAAAAAACTTTCCATTCATTTACCCTTACTATAAACATGTAAGCGAACACAGTGGTGCCATATTTCGCCCAACCAACCCACCGGAATCTGTTATTGGTACTATTATAGTGGAGCCAACTGTACAGTACCTTACAGTACACAGCGTGGCGTGGTATCGAGTCGTCAGTTGCCGTGTTAGCCCTTAACCTTTCAGTACCGAGATAGATAGATAAACAGATAGAACAGGCAGACTTATAAACAACCGTCATCTTGGTACCTATAGCCTTGAATAACGCATCGTTCATTGTTTTGTTTTTTTTGGGGGGAGGGGGGGTGTCAGAGTGGTATGATAATTGGAGAGATACAGGTCGGAGCCAGAACCTAAAAAACTCCCACACTATCCAACAATGTAGCCTAGAGGATATAAGTCGTATCATTCGGGAAGATATGATTTGGTCGGCGAATATGAGTCTAATGATTCTTTCCCCAACTGTACTATAAACACAATAATATGAGCTCTATACAATACTATAACACCTTCCATATTGGGTGTACTACGAATTTCCGAACTTATAGCTGTACACGTAAACATTTAGAACTACTTATAGCAGCATAAATGTAATCTATGACGTGTTAATAACAAGTATATACCGTAATGTATGATTTGTAACCTCATTATTACTGATTGTACTTTGTGACTTAAACATAACAACAGGATGTTACTGACGGTCATGTAATTAGGCTATTATAGAGTTGCATGTGTAATATCTGGGCGAGATGACTTCCTGGGTGCGAGCGAACAAGTACCGGTACTATACAGTACATTTGTTATAAGCTTTGTCCATAATTATAGTCTAAAAGGGAAATAAAGCTATATAGGCCTAGTTGAATACAGCCATAGTTAATCAATTGTGACCGTATTATTCGCCAGGCTATATATATATTATCTTACACTGTACTGTGGAATATTTTCACGCTCACATAATACATTTTCATTATATAATAATATACGACTGACAGATAATTATACGTTCTGGCCTTGCTTCTTGTAGCAATGCACAACGTCTGGCAGGGATAACATAAAAAATCTTAACATTGACAAGTAAAACACGATCAGAAATGGATTAATTAGAAAATAATTCAAATTCGAGCCATGACATTTTCAAGTTCTTTTGGTTATCACCAATATTATATCCTTAATACTACTGGTAATTCTAAATTATTGTGTGATAGTAAACACACTGACGTTCATTACAATATCATATCGTTCTATCTCTCGCGTACTTACAAATTACGGATGCTTAAAAATGAGACAGAATCTGATGGCTTGTTACCCCGTTATAATGTTGGTGTACAACGCCTATCAAGTACCGTTCACGAGTTGCTATGAATGACAGTAACAGATCTGCCGTACTATACTACATCATTAATAACTCTCATATTACGTTAATAAATTATTGATTCTTCCATAATAGTAGGGGCATGCGACAAACTCTGCTTAATAGAGAACTAAATATAAAATATACATCAAATTGGTATAACATACTAATTATGAGGGCAAAATTAAATAATGTGTGATCTACATGCAGACAGTGTAACCAAAGCGTGTGGTTATTAATAAGCTAATGCAAATACAAGTGACTTCACAAGATATTGTTTCGAAATTCGAGAATACAATGATTGTGTTCTTTAATGGAAGGCGATGTGAAAACTTATCATAGGTGGGTGTCAAGGATGATGGAGCCACACCTAGGATAGAGTGTAGGAGGGATGAAGGATGGCAAGAGTAGGACGGGATAAGGCGTGGGATAAGGTTACCCTCCACACCCTCCTGCCCTTGCCCCAAAAAACCCTGTGGCCATTTCTGCTTTGGGTCCGACCCTTTAAGTTTAGGACTTTCTCTTCCTCGCTAACCTTCCCTTTTGTATTGTATCTAAGTTTATTTTTGTGAGTATTTCTTTTTCTTCTTTACATTTTTTATTCAGTTGATCTGTTTTTTCACAACACATATTACTAACCCCTTGTTTCATGATTTCTTGATAAAATAGGCTACATGTTTAAAGAGACAGACATAATATGGAAATTGGAAAGTGAAAACTGAGCCTGGCCATATCGGTCTCTTACTGGGTTTTGGAATGACACTCTCTTCTCTGTGTGTGTGTGTGTGTGTGTGTGTGTGTGCGTTCATGAATTCCTCTATGTTATCATTAAAACTGCTCAATAACTTAGGAAGTAGTTTGAACACAGCATCCTTCGGTACAGTAGGCCATATTTGTGAGATGATGGATGGCAGGAGGTGGACGAAATATTTGTAAGAGTATATATCGCACTACACACAGACCATGAGCCGATATAGAAGGTTCATGAGGGACGCAGGTAGGTAGACGAGGAACCCGAGCCTGGAGGCATGTTGTTGGTGAGGGAGGGAGTCGGTGAGAGTCATATTAGCCCACGTGTATTAGCCTACCTTTATTATCGAAGCCAGCCTCTCTAGGATCACCAGCACTGCCCTTCATACACACACACAAACATAGAATCGACAGTACTGCTCTTCACACACACACACACTTTACCTTGAAGGACCAAACTGGGGAGTGTGTCAACTTCTGTGCAATAAATTGTGCCCAATAATTTTCGTTGATAGGAATCCGTCACGTGATGGCTTGGAATAAGTAGCAACAATGACCAGCGATAAGCAAACACGGATGTTTTGTAGCCCATTAAGCCCCACTGTTCTCCAATTCAACTCTTCCATGGTACAGTACACTCTCATCACAAAGTTCGTTAACTCCGCCAGCTGGCTTCGAACATAATACGTCTTCTCGTTGGTTCCGAGACAGCTTTAAACATCTGCAGTGGCCTGTGCAGCAATAAATGTCTGGCAGAGTTCACAAACTTTCTCCCCCCTGGCCTATACTCAACAAACAGCTTTCCTTCCGCGGGCAGAATTCATCATTACCCAATAGCCTACTACTCCACCTCTCTACCTCTGGTGTAACCTCCCTTCCATTATATATTCCTCTCCCATTGTCCTCCCAGCCTCTATTATCCTCTAGTTGCCCTCACTACCTATGTATTCCTCTCCAATTATATTCCTTGTCATTTTATTCCTTCCTTTGCTCTCCCATCATACACACACGGGCAAACACCCAATGACATACACATGAAAATTACAGATATAACCTACCAATACACACACTCAGACACTTAATTGTATCGCGTCCACAAAAATCTGTCACACAATGGAGAAAACTTGCTCGACACACTTTTGTTTTATTTTCTCCCATGACAATGTGAGATAAGACGACAAAATTCACGTGAGATATCAGTTCCGACCTGTACTAAAATCAAAAGGGAAAGTTAAGAAAGCAGAAGACGTGTGACGAATTTTGTGTTAATAGAAATTAAGAAGCTAGTATGAATTAAGAAATACAGTATATATATATGACATTTGTGCCTGAAGTAAAGTTGAAGATATAATGGAAACGGCAAAAAGATTATCCTGAAAAGGGAAAAGGATCAGACACTTGATATACTAAAAGTAAAGCGAAAAATACAATCCCAACAAAATCTACGCCTATTGCTGGAGCCAATAGCCTACTGTCTTGAGGCGCAACTTTTTACCGATACGTTAGATGTTGATCATTATAAGGTATATCATCAGTTTTGTATACAACTATATATCAGTAATATTCTGAGGTTCCAGTTCTACTAGAATTGTGTGATAAAACTCTCTAAAATCTCGACATTTTGATAATTGGGTAATATTTATAACGAACCACAGAAAACAAGGCTAATCATAAATTTCCCTCACATTTTCGTTGGTGAACTTAATTGGTGGTTGTTTTTGCCAAGTTTTTGCCCCCAAGAGGCTGGATTACAGGGTAAAAACATACGCAAGTACGGTAAGTGATCCATTTAAGTGTTGATATATACATGTTCTAAACACAGGGAATGATGGATTGGTAATAAAAAAAAAGGGGGAGGGGGGATAGGCTATAATATTATTATTGTTTTTAAATTTCTGTAGTTTTTGTTAACTTTACCGATAATTAATTTTCTGGTCATACATCTTAAAACTATATTATTAAGTAAAATTTCAACACCTTGGCTGCATATTTATAATATGTTTCACTTAAAATTTGACAATATGAATGGCTAAAGGGTTAAGTTAGGGGTTAAGAATATTGTCTGTCCCCTAATAACTATACGGTCCTTTCAAAGATAGTCCTACATTAACCCACGTTCAATGTAATGAAGTTATTGGTGTAATCTAAATAAAATTAAATCTAAGTATACAGGGCCATGGTGTTATATAGTGCTTCATTAGAACTATAGTATAATATGTCATTATTCCTTACCTGTGACAACTGCTTTACTTATTATACTCCTATTTTTATATCCACTTGGTTATTGCTTCAATACACTTTAAATTCAGATCCACCTGAAGTTTGCACTGAGAATATCACTATATCATATGAAGATATGATTAAATCCAAGTGAGGGTATTATAATCCGTTCGCCACACAGAGTTGGGAGAGAAGACAACGTTAATCCCCACCTCTCCACATCCTTACGGTAACTGAACAGTGAACACGCACGGTGAGTTGTGACGCTCACGCTGTCGCAGAGTCGCTGACTCGCGGACGCTGTCAGCCTTTCTCGCTCTGACCCTACGTCCCTACGCTCAGTGAGACAGTGACTCATAAGTCACTCTGACTCATCACTCAGTCGCTCAGCCTTCGCTCACAGAGTCACAACAGTAGAGCCCTGAGCCCTCTGCTGGAGTCTGGGAAATGTTCGCGAAGTTTATATTTAAATATAATAAATATCCAGCGCCGCTCTGGTGGAGAACCAACGAATTTGTACCCAACTCCACATGCAGTCCAGTGTTGCCAACCGTAGGGTAATCGCCCTATATGTAGGGCATTTCGACCTCAAATCCTTGTCTGTAGGGCGTAGAGTAATTTTACAGAATCATAACGAAACGTAGGACGTTACAACATTTTGGTATAAGTGATAACATATTTTGTAACATAAAAAATAAAACACTTTAAGTACACATCTTAAAGTACAGACGTACGATGTATCAGTAATTATCGCGGGGAACGCCAGCGGATTTAATATGGAAGTTGGGGAACGGAGTGATGGCCGAGTTTTAGATGTATTTTGTAAAATCTTCCCCGCGATAATTACTGATACATCGTACGTCTGTACTTTAAGATGTTATTATGAAACGTGCACCATTGAAATTGTAACAGGCACTTTTGGAAATAGAAAATTGTAAAAAAAAAAAAAAAGGGAAATAGTCGCCATATTTAGTCGGTCTCAAATTATATAGAAGGGCCCGACTGAAAGAGCATTATTTCTCTAGCAGAAATAATAGCAAAAACCCACAAGATCAAGATAAAAACAAATATATATATTGGTGTATGAGGTGCAAAATAAAAATTAAGATATAAGGTGCCGTTGTAAAGGCAATTAAAATATTTCCCATCAACCATTGAAATTGTAACAAGCATTTTTGGGGATAAGAAATTGTAAAGTAAAAAGGGAAATAGATTAAGATAAAAAATATATATATAAGTTTATAAGGTGCCGTTGTAAAGTCAATATTTCCCATCAACAACATAACCAATTGCAGTCATGAACACTCAGCGCAGTGCCACTGTGCCAGTGTGACAGTGGTTGGACTGTTCAATGTTGATCAGCCAGCAAAATAAAACTCAGATCCCAGATATTGAAATAAAATTGTGATAGAAAATGTTTAGATAATATGAAGTGATGCAATTTTGTGAGCAAAGCGCCACCTCCTGAAGAGTTCTGATTAGTGACAGTCTTATAAGTTAATACCGTTCTGTCTGTTCATAGTTTGAAAAGAAGGTAAAGTAGCAGTTTCAGACAGGTGACCGGAGCATGGCATTACAAATTTCGGTTAATTTTATGGTATTACAGAATAACTGGGTTTTTGGCTAGGATTGCGCAGTGTTACCACATTTGGTTAACGTTAGGTCCTGGGAATTTGCCCCAGTCACTTTATGATAGTTTACACCGATTATACACGGTAGTTTGCCCAGGTTAGGTCCCGGTAGTCTGCTGCGGTCTAGGTTAGGTCAGGTCAGACTAGTTTCCAAATTATGTTTGTAAAACAGGGCATATCGAAACACCATAGATGAAAAGTGTTTTAGAATGGTGAAATATAGTGGATAATTATACTTAAATATACAATATAGTGAACCCAGTTCTTCTGTAAATTTACCTATTCTATTCATTAATATTTTTCTTTAGTGTTGATTCTTATAAGAGACGTGTACCGTACTGTGGCTTCTACCACCCAAAAAGTCATAAAACCCTTATGTGCTTGTCATACCACTATTGGTTGTATTGGTACTGTATATGTTTATATTTTTTCAGGATGGAGGTACAGGATTCCTGGAGTTTACTGTTATCCCTGGGTATGGAACATCGAGGCTGGGATGACCCATTATTTAAAGAAGGGCTCAGTGTTTGTTCACCTCTTATTAAACCTCCATTATATATAGATGAGGAGGATTATCCAACTTCCAGGTAAGGCCCAATTTTACTGTTACAATTCCTACAGAGACTTCCCGACTTTCTGGTAAATATTGAAAGAATTACCGTTATTGCGTACGTTTTTCCTACCTTCATTACCCACTTATTTGCACCATTCTAAGACTATTTTCCTCTGCAAATGCCCCGTTTCCAAGGTATGGAATGGGGCATTTTGTAATTAGCCTGACCTTGAAATAACTGTGGTAAAGTACAAGAAATGTGCTGGGTAAAATATTGGGACCTAGTAGGATCTGGCAACACTGCTACAAAACAGTAATTCTTTCAATAAATACCGTACTATTGTGTTATTTTTCATACCTTTTAACCCACATATGATTTATATCTTTAAGAAAGTAGATTACAAAAATAAAAATTTGCTCTTTTGGTAATTTGGGATTTTGAATAACTTTGCTGCCATTTTATTTGTTTGTCCACCCTCCTTGTAAATCCATTATTACCTAAAATGCAGTCTTTGTTTAGCACTGTCACAAAAAATATGGGTGTACAGTATATCACAATATTCTAATGCCTGTCTTTTTATGTTTAAGTGGTGGGACAAATTTTCTAAGTAATGTATCATCAAACAAGTCTAGCCCTACTTTTTGTTTTGAAGATATTCTATGCCCCACTTCACCAGCAGATGGCACTCTGCAGGTCCTCCCTTAATATTATTAAATATGCCTGAGTTTCATAGAGGTACTTACTTGAATACCTCTAAAACTTTCTTTAAATATTCTGGTTTTCCAAATTTCAAGGCTAGAAATGTTAGAAGACCTATCGTATACACAATCCTCGCCTTAATTGGTACCCAATGTAAGTCAATGAGTGCTGGAGTTATCCTGTCACGAGATGGAAGACCTTTAATTAATCTTGCAGCTCTGTTCATTATATTTTGCAATTTTTTTAACCAATATTCTGGTAAAATATAATAGAGGGAATTGCAATAAACCAATCTGCTTACAACATAGTTGTGAAGAAGCATCTTCACGGTATCCTCATCTAAATAATTTCTAACAAAAGCAATGTTCCACAAATGGTAACCAGAAACCTTCGTCACTTGATTAAAATTAACTTTAAGAGATTTCGTTTAGTTCAAAATCTATTTCTCCTAAATCTTTCACTTAATTTCTTACATCCAGCGTACTACGATGCACTGGTTAACTTGAGATATCTAATCTTCTAAGATTGATCTTCTTTCCAGTTACCAAACACTCAAGTTTTACTTGGATTTAGCTTAAGTTGTTTAAAGTCCATCCAATCCTCAATATTAGACATAACACTCAACTTCTCAGCATCCACCACATTTTTTATAAACATAAAAAACTGAGTATCCTCAGCAAATAATTTAAAGTTTTCTCCCTGCTTCACTAATATATGTGATAATTCAATAATGTAGCTACAGAAGAGAACAAGACCCAATACACTCCCCCGAGGGACTCCTCTTCGCAAGAGTTTCTTTCTCAAAAAAGATTTCCCAACCTGTACACAATACAGTATGTTCTATCTCTTTAATACCTTTCCAGATAGGCATTGGTAATTATCTTACACAACACTAAAGTCTGTTCATTTTGGATAGCCTACTGTATATCACTGAGTCGCATGCTCTTCTCCCAGCACCATAGATTAAGTTTCATGTTTACAGAGCTGAAAAGATCTCTGTTAGTAACATTTATTATGCGATAATAATGCTTTAATACATGTCAGTTTGCAGTAAACCTTTGTACTATTAAATTTTCCCTGACAACCCTCTGCTCATTCATGTTTTTCAGTGGAATAAAAGTACTGCAATAAAAGTAGAGCAAGTATTAGTAAAAGAATGGTTGAAAAATATTTATACCATTTTATACTTCAATTCTAGAATAAACATTAGAATTCTCGAACAGAAATAATTCTTTACTACCATGGTCAATTCAGATAATGTGCAAATTTTGGCAGAGTGAAGTAGAGAAGGGTGTCATCCTTCCTCTCCAAATACTGAATCCTGAAACTAATGAGGTGTCAGCATGTGACTGCTCGGGGACACATAGGTGAGTTTCTGTCACCCACAAATAGAAAATCCGATTATACTGTAATGTAAGTTTTTCAGTTGTTGTTGAAGTTCCTCAAGCTGTCTAATAGGCTAATTGACTTAATTATAAATAAAATCAAAGGTGTATGGAAAATGTAAATTTAAAGTGAAGTAAAGTGTATGTGAACTTGGAAAGATGCTAACAAGAATAAAAGGTGTACTGTACTCAAATATTACGAGTATAATGGATTGTTATACAGCCATACCTGCAGTATTATTACTGTTGGAGAGTGAACGTGGCCCAGTGATATTTCTGGAATGAACGTACTTTAGATTAGATGAAGTTCAGTATTGTAATGTGGTGACTGGTTTACAGAGAGGGCTGCCAATGTAGCGAGATGGGATGCCGACGAAGCTTCACCACCCTGGCTGAACTTGTTAGTCACCAACGAGCTTGTCACACCCATGCTTGCATCACGTGTCATCTCACATTGCCATCTCACCACCTACTTGATCTTCACATACTTGAGGAACACGATACTCTTTTCCACCTCATGGCCGAGAAGAAACCCATGGTGAGTATTTTGATGTCCTCAATTTGAGTGAACTCTACAATTTCAGGCATTATTCTGTTAAGATTCTGCCATTATCACTGCTGTATACAGTTTGAACTGATAGTGTTCCAGCCAGATTTTCTGAGGTGAATACTGACATAAAAAAATGATTAAACATATCACAATTATCGTTGATTAGGTAGCAGTACTGTAGCACCCTAGTGAGATTTTTGTTTGTCTTTGGTCTGAATCTATGTGAGATACCTAAATTGTTTACATATTAGTCTGTATATAAAGTATGATATGAATAGATTGGATGAAACACCATACAGAGAAAATCATGAAGGGAGAAAATATTTTATTCCCTATTTCTTCCTCTTTAATGGTGCTTTGGTATATTATTTTGAATTTGTACATGTACTGATGTTGGTTTTGTTTGATTTTCCACACAGTACCAGTGCTACTTGGAAACATGCTCTGAAAAGTTTATGAATCCCACTGAAAGGAAGAACCATTGTATCCAGCAACATAAATTTCCTTCAAGTTACCGCTTTGATACTTCACAGAAAAAACTGGGCAAGAAAAAGGGTAAACACAAAGCAATGCAGAGCAAAGAACAGTCCAGAATGGAGTTTGATGAACCAGAATGGAAGAATGATGTGGATAAAGATGACACAGAAACTAAATTGCAGAAAGATGGGATTAGTTCCAATAAACCAATCTCAAAAATGCCCAATTACTTTTCATTTGGCAGTGGTGTTACGCGAGGATTTCGGGGTGTTAGTCATGGAGTACGAGGTAGAGCTGTTGTTTCTAACTACCAAAAGAATTCAAATAAAAATAGAAATAATGATATTAATATGAAAGATATAGAAGAAGCTCTATGTACTAAGTGAATACCTGTACCATCTCTTATTTTACTAATATGTTGTTGGTGCAGTTTAGGAAAAGAGTTCTTTGCCTTAATATATTACACCAGTAGACTAAAATTGCTAACTGGTTAAGCAAAGGGGACAGCATGTGATTTCTCATTTGCAATTGTTACCAATCTCAAACAACTGGTAAAGAACGCCTTTCCTCAACTATGCATGATGATCAGTCAGTTGATTAACAGTACTGTATATTTGTAAAAACTATTTAATAAAAGTCTGGTTTGAAACTCTGCCATATACAGTACCGTACTTCACAAAGAGAATATGTATGTAGATATATATGTATGCATGTAAAGCTGAGCACCAAGTAAAAACTATGCATTGCAAGGCAAAACTAAAAATTCCTGCACCCCCCTACTCCTGCAACCCCCCAAAACCCCCCGTTGAAATGTCATACATTTAAGAGTGTGTGGGAATGGGAATAGGGGGACAGGCTTGTGGGGGTTGCAGTAGTAGGGGGACAGGCTTGGGGGGGGGCAGGAATAGAGGGACAGGCTTTCTACCCACCCCAAGCCTGTCCCCATATTCCCACACACCCCCAAGCCTGTCCCCTACTCCCACACCCCCTTAATTAAATGTCTCAATTACCACTAAAAAAAAAAAGATCACATCAATAGAGTATTTTCATTTTAGAATTAATAAAGCATGCATTTGCCAACTTTTTGGGCAAAAAATTCCGGACACCCTGTATATCATGAAAAGTAAAAATCAACAATACAAAAATGCTTCAGTACTGTATTATTTTTTTATGCACATTTAATAAGGTAATAATTATCAATGAGCAATATTTAGCCATAAATTACAATTTGTAGACTCTATCATCTGTGGTTCAAAGTTGTTATGTAGAGAGAAAGACTAAATTTAGGCTTGTGGTATAGCAATAAGGAAGAGAGGTTTGAGTTTACATTTCTGGCATTATGGGGTCAAAGATGGACCATGGTAATAGTGATTTGATTTGAAGATAAAAGAGTAAGTCAAAGGAAAAGGTGACAGTGAGGTGAGACAGCAAGCATAAAGGCAATATAAAGAAAAGATGGACAGTGGAAGAAGGTATTGATGATAGAAACTTTAGAGTTGCAATGGTGTGGTGGTAATAAAGACAGAATTCCATCCCCCAGCAAAAACTTTGGTCACTCCTGCTCTCAACACCAGACTGGGCTCCTCTCTGGCTCTGGTGTGACCAAGACCCAGCTGCCCAAACCTGAAAGAGATGGATTGATTGAGGACAAAAGAATACCACCCTAGGCCTAGGGAGAAAGGAAGAAGGGACAGCAAGCATAAGGGATATACAGTAGATAAAAATTGATGGACAGTTGGGGCGGAAGGGAAGTCAAAACTCTTAAAGTACTTCCTACGTCAGATGGAAAGGGAGACATCCATCAAAACTAAATAGTAATGTAACTGGAAACATATAAAATTATTATTAGTCAACCCTTGTCTAGTTAGCCAGCTTCACGGGCTCCGGCCCCCTGCTCTCACCATATGGTGATGATGATAAATGGTGGTAATGAATCCTCTAGTCATATAATGAAGTGGTCTGTTTTTTGACATAGTTTGAAGGAATCAGTAGCCCTCCAATTCTACTAAAACAATTTAAGTCTGGTGATGTGGAGGTGACTACTGTATAAACCAGGCAAATGGAAGCTACTTACCTGTTCATGCCAGCTGCCCACGCACTACCATCCTCTGTTAGAAAAGGTGGATTTGGGTTAAAAAAGGGAATTTTATGTGAACTGATAATCAATGTACTATTGCGGACAATAATTTCTTTCCATTCAGGGATGACTTACACAGTTATATCACCATTGTGTTCATGTACTCCTATGATTTTATTGCTTTAATTTGTGTGTGAACATTTGCTGGAAGTTAGAAGCTGCTTTTAGATTGATTTATAAGAAAAATAAACAGCTCACTATTAGAGAACGGTAATCAAATGGATACTAAATTCACCCCTATGAAGAAAGAAACTTTTGTCCGCAATAGTACATACACACACACTGAATGCAAACACAGCTTCAATTGAGTCTAAACTAACTTTGTAGCAACAGCCTTTCAATGTGTGAATATCAAACTTCAATAAGGTAGGCAAGGACTACCTGTATTGAGCTCAGTTATTTTACTTTTCATTTCTGCAAAATGTACTAATACCTGTACATAATTCTGTGCTTGCTATTGACGACATACCGGTATGCTATGTTGCCAGTAACTAACCTAATAATTACTGATACATCCCTATTCAAATTCTTCAGGTATGCTTATGCATCAGATATTGAAGTACATATGCCTATACAGTAATGCAAACAAATACATTTCATTGATGATAATCAACCTTATACTGTCAGAATCATGAGTCTATATATCATAACAGTGATAGTGTCATGGGAGATGGACTTCTGTAGCTGGTGAAAAACAGTGAATGGAATGGAAAGAAGTACATTACTGTACAGTATCACTTTTACTGTGTACCATAGGGCAGTATGCATGTATATCTCTGTATTGTGTCCAAGGAGTCATTGTACCATTACAACGCCATCAACATTCTTGCATACGGTTCATAATGTGAAGTAGACACACATTTATTGATTAGAGTAAATTAGAAGATGGTACTGTACTTAATCTACTTATTGGAACATTTCTCGGCTAATGAACAAAGGGAAGCTGTCAAACTTTTGCACAAATCATCCCTTTGTGGGTGATTATATTGACCATACCAGAAAATCATAATAAACAATAAAAGCATACCTAAAAGAAAGATTGTGTGTCTGTCTCCACACACAACATTGGTAACATTCACATCTTCAGTCCAAAAGTCCAGTAGCTTGGGAGATGCCTGAACATTCACCAACTCTCTTGAGCGATCACTGTTCACTCTCGAATCATCCCACTTGGGTCTACTTTGTCTTGCTGATAGGCCACAAGGTATTTCAACTTTGTCACTCTTATCCTTTCCTTCTCTACATGAGTTGTTTTTTTGTTCATACTTATTAGCAGGACTGCACTTCTTACTCCCTGGACACTGACATGTGTGTTGGAAGGAATCAAAAAGGGTATGACTATTACTGGACTTTGGTGGGAATCCCAGCTGGCCACTCTCATTCCACCCCCACACGTACACATCTCCGCAGTCACTCTGAGCTGCAGAAAAAATAAAATTCCCATTAGCTATTTTATTAATAAGTTCTGTTCATAAAGTATCAGGATTTAAATTTCAAAATGTCATTGTAATTTTATTCTTTCCTGGTTTTAATTTGTCACATACTGTATTGAGATTTAGGGCTTGGATATTTAAGATTAATATGACATTAAACAGAGACTCATCTCAACACCCTAAGACCATACAGAATAAAACCCTAAAAATAATCACAGGCTGCAGAGCCACCACACTTACAGACCACCTACACCATAAAAGCTAAGTCCTCAAGATCAATGACCACCTTGACATGAAAGGCACACAAACACTTACTGCAGCCTCCATAATTCCACACCACCCACTACATTACATGGCAAAACACCCACACATGTCAAGGAACATCAAAACAACACCCAGTACACGATACTATAAAGAAATATTATTCTCTCTTACACCCTGCCCACCTTAAACCAGTCTCCAGAAACATATCCATTCTCAAATCACTCGCCAAACCATTCAATCACTCAAGAACAATGCTCAGCTGCATGCACAACCTCCTGATATCGACCCTTCTGAATCTTCCCTTCCCCGTTAGGAGAAGAGTCCACCTGGCCCTCTGACATATCAAAAGAAGCTGGATGGAGCCATTGTAGATGTCTGTATGGGTTGCTACACAGCACCCCATTCTAGAAAACACATTATGGAAGACTGCAATGCACACAACCACACTTCCTAACAACACAACATACACTCTTAAGGCACTGTGGGAAAGCCCGGTTCAGGACATGGCCTTCCTTCCTTGGGAGGCCAAGGTTGCTCGGCCAGACAGGTTGAGGAACTTTAACAACACTATCTTCAAACAGCCAGTTAAATAATGACTTCAGTATGGTACTTACCAATACAGTGCCATGCTCCACAGGCAACAGATGATATCATAATACCTTGTAGATTATTAATGACAACAGGCTCCTCACTCTTGCACAGTTCTCCAATGCCCAACTGCCCATGCCTGATCAAAAATGTGAGTTGCCATTAATGTCTTCATCACAATGACATTGCACTTGAATGTAAAGTGTTCTCTATAACTATATTAGTAACACTACGGTGATTGTATCCAGTCATAGTTTGGAGGAATTGGTAACCAGCCCTTCAATTTACCAATAGGAGGTTCTCCCCTCATACAGAATATAGGCAAACATGTGATCACAGATTACAATGAAATATTGCTGCAGATTCCCAAAGCATGTCTTATAAAGTTACAGTACATGTAGTTTTGAACTGCCCCTTGTACAATAGATAAGAACTGAAAGTAATGCACAGAGGAATAACATTAAACATAATCTCCAAAAATATCCTGTGAAGTACAATACTAATATCAATACAATACATATGTCAGCTTACATTCCACCTCCCCAGGTGTAAACTTGTCCTTCTTCCGTCAACACCATACAGTGCTCCTTCCCTACTGCAATCTCTTTCACTTTTGTCTTTAGCGGAACTGGAACACTGCCATACAACACCACACCATCTAGCAAACAAAAGTTTTCCATCCAACTTCTATTTATAATTACAGTGGGCACTACCTTACAAAATTATAAAGAAACTCCAATGAAAAAGCTGAGATTCAAGTTGAAAGAAATTAGATTTTTATTAAATTAAAAATACTCTAAGCACTGATTATTTTCAGTTGTGAGAAATTATAGCAGACTGGACTGTAATTCTGTATATATTTATATATGTCTGTCTGGAGAACTTACTAAATGTACCTAATTATTTTACAGCACACAGAACTTATAAATACTGAACCAACTTTGCATACAGTATAAGAGGATTCACAAACCTGAGCGAAGGGCAAGCAGTGTGTTATCTTCAACAGCAACATGGGAAAAGGACACCTGGTCAAAATTGGAACTGCACTTGTGAGGTGAAGTTTTATGGTTTGTATTTCTGAGATCATTAGCAGTCACTTGATCTCTTCCTGATGCTTCCAGTATACCTAGTTCTTTTCTTGTCTTATGTGGTTCTGAAAAATCTTCCGTATTCTCCGTAACATAACTGTGCACATACTGTGAATTATTTACTGGAAATGAATAATGCTGACAACTATTCTCCAGTTCTTCTATATAACTTTGAAAGTGCAGTGTTCTCCATCTGCCTTCCCATACCAAGAGAGAACCATCACTACTGACTGCAGCTGTTCGATTCCCACTCCCATATATCTGTAAAATGAATATTGAAGAAAATCATTACACAATGCTACAAGCTTGATACAGGACAAATACAGTGTACAGTACAGTAAAATCTAGTTATAACTAATATCAGTACAGTAAAACAAATTTCAGCTTTAAGCACTAAAGACTGCAATCCTCCCCAAAACAGAAAATAATGATCGTAAAAAGAAGTACAGGTACAGTACATACTTTACTTCAATTACATATTTGTTTTTTCAGATCTGAAGACCTTAAATTTACATACCAGAATAAGTGTGTATGAGTCTCCTATATCAAACGGTTATATACCTAACCCCAAGGATTCAAGAATCACATTTTATACTTGTCATATCAAATGACCCTTGATTTTCAGGCTACTTTTTGTAACTCCAAAAGTTGTCTTGTACCGTATGCCGGTATATACAGTAAGTAGCAGCTGTACCTTCCAATTTGTTTCAACATCTGCATCACCAGGAACACTCTTCTGTTTATATCCAGTAACTTTCCATCCTGAACCTGAAATTACACAGATAAAATAAGCTTAAAATAAGAGCTACTACAAGAGACCTACCACTGAGGCACTGACAGCTTGTAATAATTTGCTTGAACCTTTCATTTAATATCAGAATGCAAAAATTATGGTACCGGTATGGTAAAAAGGAAAACATTGTTCTGACAGCTACAAGTAGTTCACATAATTATATCAATTAATATTACTAGACAAACATCTGGCAACAAAATAAAATTCAGTATATCATCATCATCTTGGGTAAGTACTGTACTTTAATTATACTGTACCATGAAAAGGAATGATTAGTCTGTCTGTCTATCTATCTATCTATCTATCTATCTATCTATCTATTGCCAGACGCCTTAATCCCCAAAGGGGTGGCCACAATGAATTGCCTCGGTCAGAATCCGAGGCAAGTCATTGTTTACTATTGCAGTCCTATTTTTTACGGGGGAGGGTCGCAAGCCCAACCGCCCAACCTTTTTAGTCGCCTTTTACGACACGCACAGGATACGTGAGGCCTATTCTTCCCTTTCACCAAATGTGAAGGACCCCTTACCCCCAGGAATGATTAGTGCTGTTATAAAAATCTCACCTGATATTAATGACTATTCAAAGAACAATTTCCCCTTTCAGTGAATATGAAGAAATAATATTAAAATCAGGGAATTACTGTAAATTCGAATTACACGTGAGTTATCTAATTTCACTGTGATATATGTTCTTATGGTCAAATTTCCATAAGTATGATATAGGTCTTATCTGCCATGGTCAAGATTAGGTTAGGTCAGGTCAGGTCAGGTCTACCTAATTCTAAGACAAACTACTGTAATACTATTTGTACTCGTCACATTTTGGAAAACCTGAGTCAACTCTTGTCAAAAGCTGGCTGATGGAGTATGGCCAGAACAGGATATTTGCACAATAAATGGATGTTAAAATTGAGTGAATCACATGAAAAACTATATGAAAAACTGTTTTGTCTGAAAATCTTGCACATGTATAACACAAAAAATTTACCAAAATCAGAGCTCAATTGTAACCCTAGAACCTTTAATGGCAGTAACTCTAAGCTAGAGCAATCGGAGAGCATCTTTAGAGCATGAAGTATGTTCTAGTTGTACTGGTAGATATCTAATGTCCACTTTAAGTCAGATTTTCATCTTACAATTGAACATAAAAGGAAATCAGTCCCCATCCTCTCCAATCCTACTTTCCCACGAGCAGGCACCTTCCTCTCCGGTAAGAGTACAGGTGAACTTACTGTCTTTCCAAAAAATATGAGTGAAGCATAGGGTGACATGTATGGGGTCGCCGACGCACATGAGAGTAGGACAACACACCACACTCAAGTTGTCGTGTAGGATCTGTTTGTTGGTATTGAGGCCACACACATATACATACATTCTTTCTTCCACGCTGATTGTAACGTAATAATAACCTAATCACGTAATAAAAAGGAATGGAAGGCAAACTATGAACGTTATGTGCGTCTAAAAGTCAATTACAGGGTACGGTGTCTTTGGATTTGCATTGCTAACTAGATCGAGTATGTTATTGTTATGTATGTCGCCAATCGTCATGGTGGAATGTACCTTTTCAACGGGCCTAATTGTATGCTCCCTTTCCCTTTTAATTTTAAGGGCTGGGATGTTCCAGGCCATATATATTGGAGATTTGGCACTAAAGTTCAGCCAATCAATAGTCAGTGAATTAGTCAGATGATCAGTCAAGAAGTTAATTAATCGGTTAGTAAATTAGTCAGTAAATCAACCAGCAAGTTAATTTGTTAGTCAGTTAAATAATAGTCAGTTAGTCAGTCAGTCAGTCCGTAAGTCAGATAATCAGTCAGTTTTTCAAATTATTAAAAAAAATATATATTATTACCCCTACCAGCAAATGTCAGGAAAATTTGCGAGTGTCCAGAAATAAGTCTTTTTATTCGCAGGATGTTTACAAATAAGTTCTTGGACAAATTTCATACACTCATTTATTACGTGAACAAATTAAATTGCATATATTATTGTACAAAGTTTGGTTCTACCCACTTTATTCGTGGCAGTAATTAAAGGATCTATACACAAAAATATCAGAGTAAATGACAGTTTATTGGAATAATGATTAGGTTCAGTGGTATTGGTCACAACTTTAAAATGCATCCTAGCTAATAGAGAACACTTCCATACTGAATTATACAAATCCTGTTCATTTTTTTTCAGAGGGAATTGGTCGTCAACTAGTGGATCTTGCCAGTGATGATGCCCCTCTAGACAACTCCTTCCATGAACCAAGACTATGTGAGTATTCCCTCAATATTGAGGTATATCAGTAAAGACATTATAGTTTATAGGACACTTAAGGTGACGCAATTAAAATGTCCGTTTTCTCCTATGGACAGCGATACTGGCTGGGTACCAGTGCGGAAGTCGTGACGTGTGTGTGAGAGCATTTGACCTGGGCCATGGTAACGGTCTTGATGAAGCCTATGTCCATATAAAAAGCTTATGTCCATAAAAAAAAACATAAGTGCATTATGAAATGTTACAATAATTAAAAAATAAATCATGTAGATATTTTGTAACAGAAATAAAGTACACTTTCTCACACGAATATTCCCATATATATTTTTGTTCCTTTCTTTGCATTTATACATGGTAAAACATAATGGGATACATGTGTGTGTGGGCGCTCACTATTTTTTGAGTTGTTCGACTTAAAAGACGACTTTGTCAACGTTATACAACTTATACTTTGTGTGTGTGTGTGTGTGTGTGTACAGTACTACCATTGTTTTACACTTTATTGCTTCACTAATCAGCAGCATATCTGAAGTAAATGTCCTGGAGGTCACGTGAGTTGTGTGTAATCCAGGCGTCAATTTTAGCATCCAAATCTGCCGTGGCGTTGTTGGACCATCCACCAACTTTCCCACCGTGGAAAAAACTCCCTCCAGCAGTTTGAAACCTTACGATGGGGATGGATGCTTCTCGGCTTTTCATCTTCTCAAAGCTGGTGTGGTCTGCAACCCTGTTCATACCAAAGTTGAATAAATTACTATACCGGTAAAGGTTGATGGGATTTTCACGCCTAGGATTTTGTCAGTTGGATTACATATCGATTGGAAAATGTATGAACATCATATCTACCTACTGTAATATTATAGGTCTGAGTCACATCTCGTTCCCTCCTGAAACTCCACAAGGGATTATGTGAGACAAAGTTCTTCAGTTGTCCTTGTTTATATACTCCTTCTTTGCACAATCGTTTCTCCTCTGTCATCTCTGCACATTTGTCTCTTTCTTGTATACAGCTCTGTTCACAGGTTCGTACTACACCTAATATGGGAGGTGCTAGATATTCTGGGGCCCCCTTTCCTGCCTGGACGACTGACTAATTACGGCTTTGATAAAAAAAAAACACCTATTTTTTTTTAGCTAACATGTTCACTAACCAACTAAGATACATATGTGAGTAAAGACATTACTTTTCCTACACTCTGTTAGTGAAGGCAATAATAATAATAATAATAATAATAATAATAATAATAATGACATCTCCATTACTCACCTTACAAGATCGTCTCTATTGATGCCAAGACCGAGAAAAGAGTCCAGTATGGTTAACTGAGAGATAAGATCAGCCTTCATATCTTCATAGAACATGATGTGTAAGTTAGGATGAGATTTACGTTGCCAGGCCTGACGCAGATGTTCCCAGTACTGTCCATACACCAAATCACCCTTCATAAAAAGCTCGGCACAACCCTCTAAGTTAGTCTCCATGTTGCCAAGGTTAGAGTAAAAATTGTAGCAGGAGAAGCAGACGTCCTTGGGGTTCCTCGCCACGTATACCACCTAAAGAAAAAATGTAAGTCTTAAAGGAGATTCATTTATGAGTGAATTGGAAAGTCTCTTCTGATTCCTCCATGCAAACTATGTCAAGAAACAGATTTCCTATTAGTACCATTGAGGGAGTTTGTTTCCTGACATACTTTGGAGGAATCTGTAGCCTTCCAATTTACCACCAAGAGAATCTCCCCTTAAACAGGACGATGGAGGCTGCTTTGATCCTAAGACCCGCGCCTTGTGTCCACTGTATGATGTCATGTTTGTGTGGGGTGGGGGAGAGGGTTCAAAAAGGAGTACATAAACATATCAAAATAATATAAAATCATGTTATATGACCACTCAATTTGATTCTGAAGACCAGCAATACATAACATTCACTTTTCATATGGCACTGGCAAGGTACTCGACCTCATCCCATTTCCGTCCAACACCATAATGCAAAAGTTGTTGTTATACCGCCTTAAAGGGGGAGGTATATTGTTTTCGGTGCTGGATATTTATTTATTTATCTGTTCGTGTGTCTGTTTTAAATCTAGCGTCCACATTTTTTGCCGTATGATGTTCATTTTTTTCTATTGATAGATATTCATCATAAAACAAAATTATTAACTTTTGGGCAAAATCGGTCGAAGGTCAAGGTCACAAAAAAATAAAGATAGCAAAGGTCAAGTGTCTGTTTTAGGTCTAGCGTCCACAGGTTTAGCCGTATGATGTTCATACGGCTCACCGTCATTCATATACACATTTAGCAAATCATATTATCACTTATATGTGGCCACATTATGAATAACAATGTTCTGTATGTTATTCATGTCAAGAGAACAGGTAAAGAAGCAAACTGTAGGTAGATGATGAGAGCTAGGGTGATTTACCTTGCATGTATCCAAGAGAGAAGGATTCAGTAGTGAGAAGGGAAGGTGAGAGGAGATGAACCTTGGAGAGCCAGTGTGTGCTGCAGCCAGTTGGATTGCTACACCTTCCTCTTCCTTGGCACCTGGACATTCCTTTGAGAATCGCTCCGTCATGAGGCGTCCGTCTCCGGCGCAGAAAGGCATCAACATGTCCTACAAGATAACATATATGTACTCTTATAATCTTTATCAGATCGCTTGTTGGCTGTTATCGTATTAATAAAAATAAGTTGATGCTTAATTACTCAGGAGGTTCTGTATCTATTTCTTAATGACATGCAAGGGTAACTTATTAACGTTCCTTAATACGGTATGTGACCATTTCTGAGCTAATAAGATAAACAATGAATATCCTATACAATGGAGTGGAGGTGTTGTAGGAAGTTAGGCTGGACAATGAAAGAATGGCCTATACCTTTTGACAGTTTGAATACGTTTATTCCTGTATGTATGTACAACAACCTATGTTACTGGGTTATGATCTCGCCCACAGAGCCTCATAACTCAACAATATGACTGTTGTGATTATTCTCCAATTATCAGACAAATTTGATATTTATCTAGGGTTCCGTATCACTCCCCACAGCTGACAGACTGATCCACACATCATTATAAGAGGAGCTTAGAAGTAGGCTATAAGTCAGGTTGAAATTAAAAACAGCAATGTAACTCTCTCTATAATAAAAATTGTTCTCCTTGATGTGACCAATTACCTACTAAGGATAAGCACTTACTTTGTCAATGAAATAATTCCTGTCATCAATATGTTGGTGGTCGGCGAGGTGAAGTTGGTCGAGATGGGTCATAGCCCAGAGGATTTCCTTGCACCAAACAGTACCACTCTTTGTATAGGATGACAGTACCACATCGTCACTCCTGAACTCGAAATTGTAGTAGGCTTCTGCTAGACATCGATATCTGTGAAGAATACGTATTTGAGTCAGCGTGTTTTGTTATCAACAATCACGAATTAGGGAAATAAAAGGAATTGTGTTGCCTCCCTGTTAGACCTCCTCAATGAGTCTACCTTATTCTCAGTCATACGTCTCATGTTTTTTTCTCTTATCCCAAGCACGACTCCTGCCCAGCATCAAATACAATACCATACCAAGCACGACTCCTGCCCAGCATCAAATACAATACCATACCAAGCACGACTCCTGCCCAACATCAATACAATACCATACTAAGCACGACTCCTGCCCAACATCAATACAATACCATACTAAGCACGACGCCTGCCCAACATCAATACAATACCAAACCAAGCACGACTCCTGCCCAACATCAATACAATACCATACCAAGCACGACTCCTGCCCAACATCAAATACAATACCATACCAAGCACGACGCCTGCCCAACATCAAATACAATACAATACAATTAGTATCCATACCATTCCGATCCGGTTCTCCCAGGATTGTGTTTGATCTGTTTCGTCTCTCCATCTGACCCATTTGTTCTCATCTGTATTCTCCATACTTGCTGTCCCTCATCTCTGTCAACCCTCCTTCTATTAAATCATTTAGGCCTAAGGAGGATTCCATTTCACTGTATTATAATCACAGCACAGAGGAAGATTACATATAGTTTACATGAATATGTAATATAACATGAAATAAAAAGATCTTTAACACACTACTTAATAAATTGTCTTCATCTATTACTGTATACTGGATTGCTGGTATAATTTTACTATTACTGTCTACATCTATTCAGTAGTATGACTTTTAAATGGACTGACATAAATAATGAGGTTAGGCTATTATGTTGTGAAGAGATTGGTTAGGAGGCGACACGTGGACATCTCTTAATGCTTGTATAATTATAACAGTCGGAATAAATATCCTGCTGATCAGAGAACTCTGCCGATGTCGTTATCAGTATAATGAATGGTAAATGAAATATGAGTTGCTGAAAACTGTAAACTTGTGACAAAGCGAAAATTAGTAATTAGAGTACTTAAATGTAGTTATTAATTATCGTTGGTGGCTACAGACACGTGTAAGTAGAGTCAGGAGGGGGCGTGGCCTATTGAGATTGTAACTTCGTCCCGACTTTAGTGAGGTTAGTCACAGGTGTCTACAAAAATTTATATATGTAAATAAATTTAGTATTACTTGCGGAATAATACATAATTGATATGTTAATATATATATCAAAATGTCTGTAATGTTGCATTAACCCATGTGACTCGTCTTCTCAGCACCACCCACCAAGCCTTCTGTCCCTCCCTCACTCACTCCCCTTTTCTCCGACCCCAATGTGAAAGATGAAGCTTTGCCGATTCGAAATATTGTCTTGTATAGGCTATGCACAGGAGCTCACTCAAGTGAAGCGCTCTTGCCCCGTTACCCACGCCAAGCGAGCGAGGGGGTTGTCCAGGTGGAAATCTTGTAGAGTGTACATTTTAATGAAAAATATGAAATATGGCTTATAATACTGATCTTCAATATGACTTTCGAGTTTTACTCAACAAAACTTTTAATGTAATAATAGACTAACATTAGGTTACTCACAGTGGAGGAAGGATTACTCTTCCTGGGTTAGTGAAGATCATCTTATTTTGTTTTACCAGACCACTCGATCTCCTTCGGTTTATCTCCTCTTCAGTCATATCTTCAATGGTGAACGGCAGCCTCTTGGAAGCCATCATCAGTATTAGCAGCCTCTATACAATGCTGTACAAAACAACAGATTGTAAAAGATTCTTCATTAACTACTTGATCAGTTTAGTTGGCTACCAATCCTACCATGCACCTATATTGCATGAAGTTATTTTTCAGCACCTTGTATATTTGTTATCAAAATGTGAATCCTTGGACCACATTAATAATTTCACAGAGGTAAATTTTCGAGCAAGGTTTCGAGACCAGAGAGAGAGAGAGAGTATAGGGTGCATGAGTGGAGCCTGTAGATCAGTAGTGTCGTCTTACGTGGTTTATACATGACACTATGATTGTTAGTATCCCAGTGTTGAATATCATTAAAAAATGACGCATCACTGAGAGCGATAGTAGAATGTTTAGTAGTACTGTATAGGTAACTATCCCCCTGCAGGAATGAGAAGAAGAGATTCCGCAGACTGTGACTCAGTTTCTTGTTCTTTGTTTATATTAGCTAACTGGCGTCACTGCCCTGCTAATAATAAATTGAGCATACAGGTATATCAATAATCCTAACTATGATACATACCTGTATGAAAATACTTGGTAGATGTGTGTTTGCGTTAAGCTATAATAAGAATTAATACAACACACCCACTCCCACTAGTGGTTGTATATCAACTGCTGTAACGCTGTTGTTGTAGCTGATGCTGGAGCAGAGCCTTGCATCAGCAGCATGACTGTGCATCACATCATATCACATCCAAGGATGCATATTGCTCTTTCCTCGTAAAATGACTTGTATACTTTTGATATCCATTACGAACATTAATCTGTAGTGTGTGTTTATTTACCTTGCCACAACAAATATATGTAGGTGTACATAATTATCTTCCAGTATATCTAGATCCAAGGTAAACCAACAAACTTTTCGAAAATAGTTTCTTTTCCTGTTTTGGGAAATCGTATGAAGAATGTTCAATTAGTAGCCCAGTTGAGCGGGAAATTCAATAATTTAAAATTGGGATAAATAATTTTTTGATCAGTGATCACCAGACGAAATAACCTCTGACCCAAATAACCTAACGTAGACTGTTGTTACCTTCGGAACCTAACTTAATGTCCTTCGGGACCTTTAAAAAAATAGATCCTATGGATAGGAGCTAAAATTATCCCATATTGCCAATATGATATTGGGTGGGTCAGCTGTTCAGTTGATAGGTGAGGAGTTTTGCCTTTCTAACGGCACTCCTCTTTTATTTCGTTAATATGTTAGTGGTTTTAATACCGATGCTGTGCTTTTTTATATGTATCTATTATTTTATATATTTTCCTTTCCTTTATTTTATGTTAATCCTTGTGTTTTCCTTTCTTTTTCTCTTTTTTTCCTTTTATAGTACCTGGCAGTAACCGGTTGTGTGGGAATAACTAAATGAGCGCCATATTACCCTGCTAATTTATGTTAAATTAATTAATGCTGTTGTTGACATTAGCAGCAGGTTTTGGTGACAATATTTACATTCTCTTGACTTCAATTACTTTCTATGTTATTACTCCATCAATTTGTGTGAAGAATTGAGAAAAACAACTGCATAATATTATATTACTTTAGTTAGCGTGCCAAGTTGGTGATTATTTCACTTCCAAAATATTGGCCTAACTGTGTCAGCCATTGAATTTTATTATTTACAAATGGAGTTGTGTGTTGCTAACTGTTTGTTTACAATACGTAGTTTGTGTGTCTTCCACCAGGGTGGTACATAGAATAGCTATTAAAGAAAAGTGACTTGTGCCGTTGGAAAGGCAATACACTTCGAGTCCTCGACCGCTGAACCTGACAGAACCACTGGTGGATGTATACATATATATGATGCAAACAATGAGGAAAATAAAAATCCGAAGAATAAAATTTTAATGGTCATTTTAATACTATATTCATAAAAGCAACAAATCATTCTATATAACATATTGTACGGTTGTTGTTGTTGTAGTTACCCAATGTCATAAAATACTGCCTGGCCCACGGTCCATATAGTATATATGTATACTATATGTATAGTATGTATATATGTATAGTATGTATATGTATAGTATATAATTTATAGACCTTGGTCTGGCCGAGCAGTCCCGAGTCTCTGGTTGACCAAAGTCTCACAGATGCTGCATAGTAATTTACATAACTATATTACATACAGTTTGCAATTGCTAACAAACCACAAATTAATAGTACAATCATTATAGTGGCCTACAGGATAGTGGTGTATCGTGTATAGGCTACTGTATGTGGGTGTTACATTATATATAAAGATGAGCAGTGACACTCTGTAATAATGGGTTAGTGAGTACATCTGTCCCTCAATCACTCACTTCTTTCTCACCCTCGTCCTCCAACACACACACACACACACACACACACACTATAACTTCAACAAATATTTGGTCGTATAAGGCCCTATATACTGGCCCTACTCCTTAGTCCTTATATATAGTCATTTAGTTGCAGCTAGGATCATGAAATCAACCTTATACTATATAATTATAGAGGTTATTTGGTTGATTGCTTGGGGCGAAAAAAAAAAAAAAAGATTCCCTACACATATACTTAAGTTTGGAGGAATTAAGTAGTTCTTCATTTCACTCAAACCGTTAAGGGGGTGCGGGAGTAGGGGGACAGGCTTAGGGGTAAATTAGGGGGGTGCAGGAATAGGGGACAGACTTTGTACCCACCCTAAGCCTGTCCCCCTATTCCCACATCTCCCCAGTCCCCCCACCCACCCCCAAGCCTGTCCCCTACCCCCGCACCCTCTTAATTCTCTTTATTGGTTCTATTGTCTTTCCGATCTAAAATATAATAATTACAAACAAGTCTTCTTTCTTTTAAGTTAAATTGAAGAGAAAAAAAAAACTAAAATAAATATGAACTCGTAATCAAGTAAAAGCAAACTTTAGAAAGAATAGATTAAAGTAAAAAATACTCTACTGATAACTTAAACTACGGTATATATATTGAATTAACCCACTGTAGTATTGAGTCCTTAATTAAAACATCCCCAGGCTGAGTTAAGGGGTGTGTGGGAATAGGGGGACAGGCTTGGGAGGGTTTTGTGGGGTGCAGGAGTACGGGGACAGGCTTGGTGGGGTTATGGGTGAGGGAGAAAGCCTGTCCCCTATTCCCGCGCACCCCCTCTAACCCCCCCAAGCCTGTCTCCCTACTCCTGCACCCCCCAAAAAAAACCAAGCCTGTCCCCTACTCCCACTCCCCCTTAACACATAAAAAATAAGTTGCATATTTAAAGATGTCAGTAATAATTATTGTTTAAAGGAACAAAGAGTGTATTTTTCCTTGTATATTGTTGACATATAGGTATTATTAGTATTATATCACTGTCAGGGTGAGTAGGGGTTGCCTTGTTGGTGCTTTTACATAATAAGTGCTTACGTGCGGCGATAGTATCCATTATCTCACAGTAAAACAACAACTGTAGAGTTAAAAAGTACGGTTATATTTACAATACTTATAAACTATCATCTCTCTCTCTTTCTCTCTCTCTCTCTCTCTCTCTCTCTCTCTCTCTCTCTCTCTCTCTCTCTCTCTCTCTCTCTGTAGCTGCGTAAATGTAATTTATTTGTGTGTATAATAATATAATGCAGAAGGTTTATAATTGTGATGAGTGTGTCACATGATAGAATCACATGGGATCCACCTTATTCTTGGTAGCTCCGTAGTTTGGAACACTGTCCACTCTGTTAAAGATTAGATACCACCAATGGGATTAGATATTATACCTTAACTAATTAACATGTACAGTCATAGATGATAATAATTAGTTTCAGTACACATATAGGTAACACAAACAAATTGCTGTCGAATGTTATCACGTTGTCATTATGATGCTATTGTTTTAAATAGGAAGTATATAATTATATAGCTGCCTGTAGTAAATTATAGAAGATGGTACGTAACCTATAATAGCTACTTATTAATTATTATTATTAGAAAGCTTCTCGGCTAACGAACCGACGGAATTAAACTGTCAACTTTATTTACATGAGTGGCTCCAATGTGGATGAATATTATTGTCCAAGGGTCAGTCAAGACAGAGGTAATTACATGATGTTGTAAGCTAGACTTCTTTTAGTTGACAAAAATGTACTGATTCCTCTTCAATACATGTACACTCACGAGCACTAATAAGTATTCAGCAGGTGTGCTTGGAATATTCACCTATACAGACAGTAAATAAATGCACAGTCAAAGATCTCCATTGGAATTTTTTTCATTATAGTGAATTAGATTGTTCAGCAGTTTTAACCAAAGCTGTATAAATTATATACTTTATTATATATAGTTTAAGGATATGTTAATATGACCAGCAGATAAGGTTGCATTCTGAACTTGTTTCTATTTTAACAACATATGTAATTTATTGATACCACATACCACAGACTCTCGATCGTCGTATCATGAAGAGAATAATTATTATGTGAGAACAACAACAACTCGTGCCACTCACTCGTCTTCGTGTCCCGTTGCAGGTTCAATGTCTGTTTGGAGAGGGCTGCTGCAGTAACCTCTACGACGCAAGGCTGGCATGATGAGAATGTCGTTGTATAGCATCATTCCCACCATCAACACCAAGAAACCTATCGGCTAAACAACAAGAAAAAGTGATGAATGATGAGGATGTTTAAGTGGACTGTCTGGGTTGTTTTTAAATTGTTTATGTTGATATGGACAAGGTATAGGTGGTTATGCTTTATTAGTACAGTTGAATGTATGTATGTATATCTCCCAATTAATTATTCTCAGAGTCGATGAATCATCAGGATAGGAGAATGATTGACTGATTGACTGATTGATCGCCTGTTTGACCGATTAGAAAGAAAATATTATTATCATTATTATGAAGTAAGAACTGAGAAAAAAGGAACTTGAGTGACTAATTAGGGATCGAATTAAAGATAAACAAAATCTCGTTAGACATCGTTAATTTAGGAAATACTGTAGTACACGTTTGATACATTTGGGAAAGTATGCCAGGAAACAAAACCAGATGAAAATATGAAAAGAGAGAGAAATAAAACACTGTAATACTCCATTAAATTATCTGCAGGTGACAATATTATCTTTGTACGAGGTGTGTGTGTCTGTGTGTGTGTGTGTGTGTGTGTGTGTGAGGGTTAACTAATAATGATCTTCAATGGTTGATCGAACTGTACCTGCAAATACTGGAACTTCTGCCATTTAACAGCAAGTGAGAAAAGCCAAATGGTGAGCGTCCGTACTGAGTCGAGAACCATCCTAGTGGTGGCCGAGAGTTCCTTGGTCACACTCACTCCAGCGAAGTTGAAGAACGCTATACTGATGATGTTTACTGAAAAGAAGCATGTGTTTATGTGTGTGTGTGTGTCATGTTAGGATTAGGAAAGAATTGACTTCAAACTCGACATTTATTTATATTTGTATGTATGTATGTACAGAAGGATAAAATACTGATGATGTTTACTGAAAAGAAGCATGTGTGTGTGTGTGTGTGTCATGTTAGGATTAGGAAAGAATTGACTTCAAACTCGACATTTGTTTATATATGTATGTATGTATGTATGTACAGTAAGTCTTCTGCTGAATGACAATAAAAGCTATTACAGAGTTTATTAAGATTACACACACACACACACACACACTCAAACACACTCATACACACACACACACACACACACACACACACTCAAACACACTCATACATACACACACACACACTGCCCAATCAATGAGTTGTACAGCTGCAAAACACACACACACACAAACACACTCACAAACACACACACACACACACACTCACAGAAGAGAGCGAAGACGAGCAGACTACTATTACTGAGTTGTACAGCAGCATCTATGGCGTCCTCCAACACTCCTCTCTCGTTACCACTCAGTTTACCCACATACAGCCAATACATGGGTATCATCAGTAGACTCAACACCACAAACCCATACGTTCCTGATTTACAGTTGGGGTGGAAACATTTAGATACATTTATATTGATGGGTGGGTGGGAACATTTTGATACGTTTATAATAATTTTATAATATAATATAATATAATATAATAATAATATAATATAATAATAATATAATATAATATAATATAATATAATATAATATAATAATAATATAATATAATATAATAATTATAATAATTATATAATAATTGATTACATAAACATTATTTTGTACTGATTAATTATTGAAAGTGGGTGCATGGGTGGGAAAATGTTAATACCTTTATAATAATTTTATTGACTATATAAACATTATTTTGTACTGATTAATTATTGAGAAAACATTTAACGAGGTAGAATATAGCTATCTTAAAATATTAATACATATATAAATATACTGATAAAACATTAATTATTGATTATGAAAACATTAAAAATTGAATACATTTATACTGACTCTATATACATTTATTCTAATTATATATATATAAAAAAAAACAAGTAACGTACAAAACACTTTTCTTCCTCTTCATCATTAATTAATTGTAGCTACATATATTTGGAAATAATAATAATAATAATAATAATAATAATAATAATAATAATAATAATAATAATAATAATAATAATAATAATAATAATAATAATAATAATAATAATAATAATAATAATAATAATATGTGATCATAATATTTACCTTCCCATCCAACAGCAAGAAGTGGAGGAATATTATACTTGGTAATAAACTTCTCTTCTATCACCATCTGTGTAGCTGTTACAATCTGGGCCATCACGATCAGTAAGTCACCTGTAACACACAGACACACACACAGTAAGTCACACAAACACACACACACACACACAGTAAGTCACCCACACACTGTATAAGTCACCTGCAACACACAGACACACACACAGTAATTCACATGCAACAGACACACACACATGATAAAGTCTCAATTCAATCCTTTAATACTAATTTACCGGTGATAATGCCATAAGTATCCCAGGCTTCTTCATCGTCAGTGAGGAAATCTGAGGCTCCAACAATGACCAATCCAGTGATGACCGCAGCAATACCCAACCAATGATGAGGATGTAGTCGACGGCCCAGGAACGCAACGGAGAGAAGACCAGTGAACACGATAACTGCACCTGTTTGTTATTATCATGGAGGTAGTATAGGTGGAGGCGCCAGGGCTCACTAATCCTGGCAGGGGATTAAGTGAAGCCGCCGAACTGTTCTTTTCGGCGCCTTCAATATGGCGGACACCAATTAAGATATGTTTCAGCATATAAAAAAAAAAGTTGGACTTCTGACCTGATTTCTGACCTGACTACAATAGGTATGCGCCATCATGAAGGCGCCGAAATGACAGATTGATGGCATCACAAATCAGGTCCTACTGGCGCCTCCACCTATACTACCTCAATCCATGGTTATTATATAGAAGGAAATGCATGCAGGGTCATGGTTAGTTAGTTTATTATATATAGTTTGTGGTTCAGTTATTTAGTCAGCTACTAGTCTTTATAATTATTAAGTTTTAACACAGCTGTATTTATCTGTTTAATTGATGTTATTAGGGTAACATTATGGAAAACAATAATTATAACAATATGTTGATTATCATTGCATTTTTTTCGCCTCATGAACTCTTAATTAACGAAGTTGATACAGGGATTTCTAAAGCGATACTCGTAGGAACACCACAATAATGTTACTATATTATTATGAGGGAAGTAAGTACAGTGTTAGTAAATCTAAACCAACTGCTGAATATTATAATATATTCCAAGCAACAGGCTGCCAATATATTTGTTAATGTTCATGGTCCTGTTTATTTGCTGGCATATACTTTGGTGGAATCAAGGCTCTCTAATGTACCAACAGTAAGTATAATATCCCCTTCATTAATTAACGTCGGAAACCTTAAATTATCTGGAAGAACAATAATTAAGGCAGCATGATCCCACCTCTAAGCATCTGGAAGGAGCTGGCATAGGTGAGGGTCAGACCAAGATACATCATTGAGGTGGCAGTCATATCACACATCGCTGGCAGGAAGAAGATGAGGCGCGGGAACTCGGGTACCTGGATTGAGTTGTCATAAATTCCGTATAAACTTTTTGAATGCCGTTTCATTAATTAAGGTGAAGTAATTAATAGCCTATATTATACAGTGTTGGTAAATATGGAGCAACTGATTCTACCAGACTATTCCAAGCAACAATCCAGCAGTCTTTTTGTCAGTCTGGTCCTGCTGTTTCCTGCTGCATGGTATACTTTGGAGGAATCAAGGTTCTCTAATATCGTACCAATAGTATACCATCCCCTTATATTTACGGTAGACATCCACCGTGGGAGGTTTTCTATGACCCTCTTCATATTCATTCCAATCCTCGTGGTAAATGTTAAGGTTTTAGTGGTGAAATTTTAGCATCAATTAAGTGAGGTTCCACGATCGATCTCAAGTCTCTTCTTCATGTATGTACGGTTGGCGACAGAAATTCTTACACAGGATATAATTATAGAAAGATAGGTCATTATTATGAAAGTACTGCAATGTTGCATTGCAGTTACTTTCAATAGTGCTACCTATATCTTCTACATGTTGTAAACCCTGGAGAACAACAGCGTATGTAAGAATTTTTGTAGCCATTAGTACACTCGTGAAGAGTAGAGACCCTATAATTTATAGGGTCTCTAGTGAAGAGTCGTGATACATAATCTCTGACCACCAGATACGAACGGCAGGCACCACACACATACGCTGCATTCGAACTCATCAGCCTCTATAGGTGTACTGGGTGAGGAAATGAGCAATACCAGGTGATTCGAAGCTTTCCATTCCTCACACACTGGTCAGAAATTATGTATGACGAGTGTACAGTATAGTACAAAATATACCTTGTGTGACTCTGGCTGAAGTTCCGATCCATACCGACGTTTGCACGGTCCTCGTAGTACTGCTAGTTGTATGTAGAAGGTCAGCATGCCTATAAAGTAAAGATGGATTCATTTACTGATATTAGGCGTGGCAACAGCGAGGTCATATAGCGCCAGAAGAAAGTGATAATGGGATGAGACAGCAAGCAAGAATGTTTGGGGTGGGTAGAAAGCCTGTCCCCCTATTCCCGCATCCCCCTAACCCCCCAAGCCTGTCCCCCTACTCCTGCACCCCCCCCAAAACCCCCCAAGCCTGTCCCCTACTCCCACATCCCCTTAGAAGCTTCAACCAAAGCTGTTTACTTATTTATTAGTACTCGTGACTGTACTCATGCCCCCAACACCTCTAAGTTTCATTCAGTAAGTAATCTCTGGGTCTCACAAGAGTCATATAGGCTACTGACAGAGACAGGGAATATGAGGTAATATGAGGTAGTATGAGGTAATATGAGGTAATTAACACAACACATAAAGCTTACACAACATCTCCCCTACAAACATGGCGTCGGCCTGAAAAAATGGATGGTTGAATTTGACGACGTCTCCTTGTCTGTTCTCTGCAGGAATCAAGTCCACCCATCTGTAGGAAAAACAAGCAAACGAGTAAGTAAGTAAGTAAACAAGTAAGCAAACAAGCTGGTATAATTATGTAGTTTAATTGAGCGTCGACTTAAGGACTCTGTGATGTAGTCAGAAAAGTGGAGGTAATTGAGTCCTACAAATATTGCCACGAAACACCACCTCTATGGATGGAGCTTGTTTCGCGGCATGGGGAGGAGGAATCAGAAGCCTCCAATTTTTATACACGATCATAGGGTCCTTAATTGTATCTAAGGGCTTGCTATCCTTCAATTAATGTTGAAATATATAGTGTTATGCACAGGATGTTTTGCAATCCCCATTTTACTTTACGAGCTTATTAGATATGAAGTTGTTTGGAGAGGCAGTCTGCTGGTGTTGGTGTTAACCATACAGTACAGTACATACAGTAAGTGTAAATGCATATTCCTATATTGTAAAAAATGAGTCCTGTGTATGTAAGGCTATATAGGATGACGAAAGTGGAGTCATGCAGTCATAGAGGCAGAGAGTTGAAGGTAGTAAAGGAGGTCACAGTAAAGAGTTTCTAGTATTTGTTGGAAGAAGGTTAAAGGTAAGCAAATCAAAACTTACTTGGCAGAGAGTGTGTTGATGGATCCCGTTATAACCATAACAATGGCTAAAATAATCTGTTTTTTGCTCCACGCCATTTTTTCTTATTTCTTCCTCAATCAGAAATCTGTGCTTATTTCACTTCTCCTTTTAGATACCAGTGTACTGTACCTTTTGTACGTTGTTACAGTATAGTGACTAACTAGTCATTGAAGGTTAGCTATATAATTATAGCTAACATTTCTGGTAAAGTGTTAATTATTCCCAGGAGCAATACTTCTTTGTTACTAAAGAGAAAATTAAAGTGAACTGTTCGACAACTCAATGTGACTTTCACTTTCTCAGCCACATAAATCGTTCAGGTAATGAACATCTTAATTTAGTGATAGATACAGTGAAACTCTGACTGATGCTGTAGACTGTAAGAGTTACAAGAGTAACATCACTGTTGAACAACACCTACCAGGCTGTAAATTACTATATGGGCTATATTACTAATCAGGTTGTAGGGATCATATTGCTTCCAGCAGTGTGCTATCTGCCACTCCGCCCCTTCACTATCTGCCATATCATTTACTGTCCTGCAGAAGCATATTAGAACAGTGTGGAGGTATATTTCAATGAGCAATGATTCAACACTCATGACTTTATGCCAGTACTCATGACTGCATGTCATCAAATGTAGGCTAATGCTGTTTATCAACCATCAAGGCTTGTTGTTACAATATATTATGTTGTATGATTGCAGGTTGCTGTGGTAGTCGTTGACATTTTTGGCTATCACTAATTGCAGCTAAGTTAAGTGTAAATAATTCGTTGTTTCATTGATGCGTCTGATTAAGTTGCCTTCGTCAGACTACGACTCTGCCTGGTCAGAGATTAGGCTATAATATATATATATATATATTAACTCCCTGCTTGACTGAGGGCCGATGTGTACACTCATGATACATATTATGTATCATGAGTGTACACATCGGCCCTCAGTCAAGCAGGGAGTTAAACAATATATATATATATATATATATATATATATATAGTCGTAGATAACTTCTTGATTATACTGTATAATTATATGATGTAAGAACTGTTATGACCTTGCTCTTAATCAGGTAATCTAACCGAAGCAACAGAGCTAAATTGTCAATAGATAAAAATGTCATAACATTCAAAAGGCTGTCTACTTGTTGGGCCACATCACCAGTTTACCTTTTCTGTATTTATAATTTGTAGACTTATACCTCCATGGGAAGATCATTCTGTAATATGTTACTCGACTAATAGCCTAGCTATTGTTGTATTTTTTTTTCTATATTTAAAGAAGATGAGGACCAAAGGCTGGGAGCCTGTTAATCGCCCTCATCTATAAAACTACAGGAGTAGTCCAAAATCATGTCAAATTTCGTTCGAGATGCCTAGACACATTGCGTTTGAAGGAGCATAAGTCGTACGTAGTTAGGATGAAATATGGATGAAGATAGTGTTCCAGAGTTGACCAGTTGTGTATAAGAAAGACTGATAATACCGGTTAACTCTTGCGTTAGGGAGTTAGGGAGTATCTAGAAGGCCGTGGTTGGTCAGAAAGGGGATGAGAGCGAGAGGCTTGGCGTGTGTTGCATACTCTCCTGAGCGGAAGAAGCACACATTGAGAGAGTTCAGAGAAGAGAGAAAGTGATGTAACATTGCAACAAAGAGAGAGATTGTGGGACTGATCGGTAAGAGCTAGAAGAGAGTTGATGAGACGAAAAGCCTTTGATTTCACCTTATCCAGAAGTGTTGTGAAGGTTGTGCCACCCCACACTGGCCACATATGAAAGCCGTCCTTCACACAGGGGCGGATAAGACCCTTGTAGTACAGACAACAACTGGGTCCTGGGTAGGGGTGAATTAATCTGAGCAGCACACATAACTTCTTTGACACAGTTATACCAACAGATGTAATATGATCTATCCATGAGAGATTGCGAGAGATACTCCAAGAATATTAATAAGGGAAGAAGAAAGATTGAGTTGTGTAGGCTATCGTTGAAGAAGAGCTATAGGGGATTAGTGCGAGTTGCAAGATGAATGAACTGTGAGTTTTAGAGGCAATGAAAACCACGAGGTTCTCAGACTCTCTGCTACAACCGGAGATGAGGGAAAGATCAGCAGAAGTCAGACATGCTACTACATCATCACAGCTGATGTGAAGAGAAGCTGCTGGGATGGAAGGTTGTCAAACTGGGATGGGTAGTTGTAACTCTACTAGTTTGTGTTGTAGACTATTTATGGTATAAGTTGTCTTATAAGAAATTTGTAAAACTACTCAATCAATATATTTGTTTATCGTAGAAATCATATCATCTGAAAGAATCTGAAAATGCTTGTCTGTTTGTGTAGTAACTTGCCACGAAAAAGTGTCCCGTTCAGAACCAGGCAGGCAGAACTGTCACACTGTAGCCTAACACCTCGCCCATACCGCCCAAAACAGGAGTAATTGGGCTATAGTTTTGGGTACTTTCCTGTAATTGGGCTATAATTTGGGCTATTTTTCAGTGTACAATAGAGAAATAGACCCTAGACTGGCTATAGGACCCATTATTTGTTGTGACAAGTGATGATGAGTCACTCGTGGAGGGTGTATACGAAATTACGAATAATATAAAGTTTATTAAGTTACAACAACACCAAACCTTTCACCATGGCTTGGACACACAGACAAATTATTATATCTATCATGCAAGTGGGTTTTGGCTCCATTAATACCGTATCCACCAAGTAAGTTGTATTTTAATTAATATTACACACAGATAGATAGTTCCAGGGTCAAAACAACAACAAAGGATGAATGGTAAATAATAGAATAACTTTGTATTTCATATGTAATAAAAAAAACAAAGGATGAATGACATAATACAATTAATTTGTATCTCAAAATAACAACAAAAGATGAATGGTAAATAATAAGATTAATTTGTATTTCTTGTCCAGCTTTGTTTGTAATAAAAACAAAACAAAGGATGAATGGTAAATAATAGAATTAATTTGTAATCTAACATTAAGGTCTTTGAGTTATAATTTCCCAGAATTTACGTGCTTAGAATTAACACCAATGAAATATATTGAAATTAATACCTAAAGTTAAATAGCTTGGTATTCCACACTATTATGTTTTAGTTTATTGGGTATTTATTGAAAGAATTACCGTTTTGCAGCAGTGTTGCCAGATCCGTTGACCATGTTTGACTCTTTTCAAGATTGCCTCGGTTACTCGATTAGGGCCCAATTATCTGTCCCGATCCAGATTTGGTCAGGTCGTCAGGCTAATTCTAGAACATCTAAGTATTAATAATACACTAAGTGTTGTTTTATCCCTCATTCCCACCTGTGGGGGAGGGGGGGGGGATCAATTGTGGTCATAATGTACTGTCGTCCGTTCATCTCAACAGGGAATAATGGATTATCCAAAATTGTTTGGGAAAAAATTGTGTTCCATTTCTGTGGCTTAACTTTAACAGTACCAATATGTTGTTGTTGTTGTTGTTGTTGTTGTTGTTGAAGTTCCTCAAGCTGTCTGGCCGAGCAGCCCCGAGCTCCTGAGGAAGGCCATGGCCTGAACCGGGCATTCCCACGGTGCCCTCAGAGAGTGTATGTTGTGTTGTTGGTGAATGTGGTTGTGTGTATGTTATGTGGTTGTGTGTGTTGCAGTCTTCAATAATGAGGTGTTATGTTGCATGGATGTGTGTGTGTTGGTGAGTGGTTGTGTGTATTGCAGTCTTCAATAATATGTTTAATAGTATGGGGTGCTGTGTTGCAACCCGGACAGGCATTCTGTGATTTGAGTAAATTTAACCATTACATTATTTCTTTTGGAGATACTGTACAAATATCCAACAATTTTGGGAGAGAGCTCAAGGAATCAGGGGTTTGGGTGGGGAATATCACATAATTTATCATATATTGCTTTATTGTTGGTATTAGGACCAATTCTAACTACAGTATAGAAAAATTTAGAATCGGAGCCAGGTTTGGACAAAATAACACCGATATTTCAATTTTCAACATCCATAAAGGGTTGATTCGATAATCTCCCCTGAATTTTAATGGGCTTTGTATCCTATGATCAGTTGTAATGCTTTACGATGTATTTACAGTTGGGTTATTAGAGAGCTGGAAATGCAATTCATAAATCAGAATGATGCAACTGAAGTACAGTAAATGATAATGTTTTAGGCTTCCAATAATGTACTCTTTGAGAACATTAATGAGGAAATAATTATAGGTATGGATAGATGAGACAATCATAAATTTGTTGAAAGTGTTTGGGCAAAGAATAACTTCCTGGGAAAAATATAATTTGAAGATCAGCATTGATTAAAATGATACTTATACATCAGGAGCTTCTTTAGTGGTGAATTGTTTTCATTGAAGTAAAGCACCTCTCACCAAAATGATTTGAAGGTCTAATTTGTTGACTGAAAGTAGCTGTCATCAGGAGTGAAGAGGCTGGGCATGGGGTAGTATCAGTGGCATTGAGAGTAGGGGGGGGGGGGCAGAGATATGAAGCATTATCTTAACAGTGTCAAGAGGGTATTTTATCCCTTGAGCCAAGGTAAATCAATGCTTGTACCCTTGATTTGGAGATACATTGTCAGTTTATAGAAAGCAGTATCATTCTGCAGACGTTTGATAGTTTGTGTGGCATTACTATAGACTTGCAACACTTTGGTTTATAATTACACTTACGGCACTTTCTTAGACTTTGCATATATACATAATTTAGTGAGTTTATAAACCTCCAGAGTATGATCTTGTAACTTAACTCTACTGATACAGTTTTACTGTTATTGTATAGTCTTTACAGCCAATCTTGGTCCCTGGGATGAGGTTAGGATCAGTCCTCACTTTTACCACATCACCTCTCACTCTTTCCCCCTCTTGATCTCCCGTGTTTTTCCCTGTTGCTCGGTATATAATTTTAAAACTAACCATGCAATTTTTTGCCAGTTAATTTTTTATGAAAAGTTACTAGAACTGGGAAAAACCAAGCTAAGCTATCCTGCACCTACCCTATAAGACTTGAAAAATATTCCCCCCTCTCAGAATTGTTAAAGCTTAGGCCCTAGTGTAAATATGAACCACTGTGTTGCTGATTAACATATTACCAATTTACTATGTTAGGATATATAGTAAATATTTACTAAAGAAATATATAAGACAACGTTGGACAAACTGAGCAATAATGGCGTGGACACCATATCAAATATTTATATCTCTCCTGCAAGTGGCTACAGGTGTTATAAACACTATGTCTACAAAGTAAGTTTGTGGTGGGTACAGTATTGTACCCTACATTCCTAAACTTTATTCCAGGCCAACCTTGACAGTAGAAGACAGCTAATGTTATACAGTAGAATGCATCTGTGAGTACAGTATAGCCTAACACTGGATAGATACTTGCCTGATGAACACTGAATGGTTTGAACATACAGAGTTTTTAAAGTTGTACCTGTAGGCTACAGTGAAAATTGGCTTTGACTATCCCAAAAACGTATAGGGTGTTTGACCAAAAAATATTGGGAGGTGAGCTCTTTCATAAGGATCAGTCAGAAGTGAACTTTGTTGCCAAAAATGGTGATGAATGGAAAAGGGTGATCAGCATGTCAAAAAAGGCTTTTCATGCTTGCTTGGTCTTAAGGCAGCAAAAGACAACTTGAAACAAATCTGTACTTATTGCAAAGGTCATCAGTTGACCATAATTTTTATCAATATTACAATACACAAATCTCCTGAGATTTGATAGTGATTGAATAACATTTATTTTCTTGAACATAAGGCCATGAATTGAATGCTTCAGAATCTCTCTAACAGTACAGTAGTAGCCTACTGTAATACTGTACAAAATATCTTATGTCTGAGGAGTTAACTCCTAAACAACAGGTCATGACTTATGTCCACATTTCTAACAACAACTGACAATTTTGCAAAAAATGCTGTGCAAAATACAGTACAGTACAGACAGTACTGTATTGTCTCAGCGTTTGAGGAAGAGTAATATATTTCTATTAAGCCTAGTATGCATGTGGTGTTTCTTTTCAAGTACTGTACTGTACAATGTGTTGACATACTGGGGACTGATATAAGGAGACTAAATAACATGATAAGGATGATGGGTATGGAGGTAGGGGATGATATGGAGAGGGCATATCTTACCTATGGACCTGATAGGAGGAGTCTTTTACTTGAACAGATGTTATTAATCTCACAACCTTCATAGTTTGAGGAGGTGTATGAGAAACCAAGTGTAGCCTCTGTATTGGTGGATCCACGAGAATTAGAGTATTTGTGTGTGAGACTTTATTTCTAAAGTTGTAAAAAAAAGGAGAAATTATGGCATGGACACCATATCAAATATTTCTTTCAATTCTTCAAGTGTCTACAGGAGTTGTAAATACTATGTCGACAAAGTAAGTGGTGGAATGGTGTGAATGAAGAGAAATGTGTGAACTCTTAACTATGGTTCTCTTTACAGTATAGCCTATAAAGAATTGGCCTTCATTAGATGTAAAGCTAAATTTAAAGTGTTTCTAAGGGAATGATCTTAAGTCTACAGTAATTAGGCTATCTATAGCTCTGATCCTTTGTCCCTCTGGGAACTCTGCTGAAGGGGATGGCCATGGCAGAAGGGTTCTCCAGATTTCCCTGTTTCAGCACTCCTTCCTTACTTGGTCCAGCCCTCCTCTGTCCCTCATGTTTCTCTCCCACACGTACGCTCACACTACAGTATTCTGCCATCTTACTGGTGGTCTGCCTCTCACACCAGATACCACAACTTCACTTCCATACACCTTCTTTGCAAACTCCACATCTTGCATTCTCTCTACATGTTCAAACCACCTCAACTTATTATACTTCACCCACTCCACCACTCCATACTCTGTGCCGATTGCCTTCTCCCTCACACCACATCTCTCATACACACACACTCCAATTATGGTTCTTTCTCCATCCCACCTGGTAAGGCCACATGCTCCTCTCAAGTACAGTAACTCACCTATTCTAGACTGATGAGCCCTACTCTATGTCCATGTCTCTGATGAATGTCAGTGTTGGCAGGATTAGGCTATTTTGTAGTCCCACTTTCACTTCCATACTCATATTTCTACCCTTCATGATTCTCCCCAATGATCCTATGATCTGTCTACCCCTCACTGCTCTTTCCCTAATTTCTCCTTCCATACTTCCATGTTTACACAGAACTGTTTCCAGGTACCATACTTAAACTCCCTCACCACCTCCATACTCTCACCCCCCCATAGTTATCTCACACTTTAGTTCCAGTTGTCACAACCACTCCCTTGGGTGGAAAGTCAATCACTTCACTTTCTGCCCTCTCAATTACCATCACCTTACTTTTAGATTCCTTCGTTTACACACGAACTGAGACTCGTCCTCTCACCATGTTAGGGGTTTACCCAGTCTGCTTTATCCCTCTTTCCTTTTCTTTTTTTATTTTCTCTGCATCTTTTCAGAATCCATTCTGATTTCATCTGGTCACATTTCTTTCCATGATTCTAGACCCTTAATTAAATCAAATGTGTAAGTTTCACCTCAATGTTTTCTAAGTTCTCCTCCATATCCAACACTTCTGATATGAATTTTCTTATGGAATTCTCTTAAAGGATGCTTTGTTTTCATTAAAGCAACACTCGTATATTTTTATTATATTCATACAGTGTTCTTCCTATATTAATTACCTTATCTGTGTGTGTGTGTGTGTGTGTGCACGCACACTTGAGAAGGTGTTTATGATAGTCCACTACCACATGTTAAGTAGATTTGAGATTACAGTTTCCTCTACTCCCTTACCTCTGTCACCAACACATACATGAAGATAACAATTGTCACACACTCTCTGTCATTAGTACAATACAGTATAAGCAATCATTATTTTTATAATACCGGATGTAATACCTGTAAACTCTTCACTCATGGAGGTTAAGTAGATAGGCTAGATGATGTAGAAAGGTTAATGGATAGATGAGTAGATAGATAGATACAGAACAGAGTTACAGACATAGGCTACAGTACCATAAAACACCCAAACTTAGAACATTTCATGAAAAAATGTAATAACTGGTGTTAGAGGAATGTTCATAGACTTTTATGTATAAGTTCTATTACAATAGATTGAATATGTGGGAGAAAATATTTAACAAATGTAATGGATAAAAAGTCTGCATTTTTGAACCCTACAAAACTTTGTTCACACAGAACAAAGAGTTTCAATTGTAAGGACATGAATGGTAATAATATACCTGGACAATCTTTGTGAGAACTGGGCAGTAAACAAATGAAAAATATTGTGAATAATCATCGCTCCCGCTACTATAGGGTATACCAAAAGTCCTAACTTCGGACAGACTAATTAGTACTTGACCGCAAGCAAAGGATGATTTTTGATGTAGATGTAAACCTAAATACTATGTGATATAGTTCTGTAAGATTATCAGTACTACCAGTACCAAAGTTATTGCCTGTAAGGTGTTACAGTATGGTACCTTAGCCAATAATGAGTTTTATTTTGAAGAAAAAAGTTATATTAGTTACAGTATTTAATTATAAGTATTTTATACAGATAATCAAGTCAAGAGATACCAGAAGTGTGTGTGTGTGTCATTATTACCTGGAATTATGTTATGTTATGTACACTATTATGTAATTACTGTAAGTATTATATTATTTCAGTATGAATTTGGTATTTCGGTATGAACTTGATAGTTTGGTGTGTGTGTTTTATTTTTTTATTTTTTATTTTTTTTTTTAAGAAGAAGAAGAAGAGGTCACTTTCTTTTCCAGTTTTGTGTATACTTAATTCATTTTTTTTTTTTTTTCAACTACTGTACATAGAAAAGTTTTGAATAGTTCTTAGTTAGATCTATATATGCCAAGAATACCTCACTACAATGTGATATGATGAAACTTATTTTGATCTTAATTTATGTGCTTAAAAAAAGACAGTACTGTATCTCTTTATGTGCAGTATGTATAACTCGGGCCATGAATGCAGCAAATCTAACTTCGGACACTTGAAAATGAAAAAAAAAAGCACAAATTTAGTGTGCTTAATTTTTTTTTGTGGCTACCACATGACACCAACAGGAATAAAAGTGCACCATTATTAATAGAGGTATTCACTAAAACATATAAAAAGGTCTGATTCAAGTCAGGGTATTTTACGATACTTTGGAATGATAAATATATTGATAAATTGATATAAGATGTACCAGTCCTGATTTATCCTTGGATTGACAAGGTATGAGTACAGTACAGCATATCAACAAAATAATTGGTACTGTACAGTTGGCTTCACTCCTGCGTTTCTCCCCTGTCTTTGCCAAAGTTGGGCCAGTCAGAAATTTGAATCCCGATTCACAAGTTACAATATTCGAAACATTCATATCTTTCACTCTAAGAATATTAATAGTTTGAATTTTTTAACTTGTGGATGGGGATTCAAATTTCTGACAGGCCCAACATTGGCAACGTGAAAGAAGAAACGCGGGAGTGGAGCCAACTGTACATACAGAATACTGTATGTTCATTTTTCTACTCCAACATATATTTCGTCCCCTTTTTCTTTCACTCTTCTGTGTGCTAGTAAATTCAAGTACAACTAGATTATTACATTGTAATATATTTGCAGATGGGCAGATGAAATGGAAGCAGAAAATAGTGCAGGGGACTTGGTCCAGTTCAATCATCCGTACTTTCAAACTGAGGGCATGTTTGTTGGAGAAATTTTATGTAAGTACAGTACAATACAGTATATTACTTTGTCTAATTTAAAATACCAGAATTCACCCAGATTTTGTCATATCCTGTAATTGGACGATAATAACTTTTGGCTAAGATTTCTTTTTAGAATACACAGCTGCTTTAAATGTATTTGTTAAACTGTGGACGAATGGATAGATGAGCATGAGGATTGTTGATAGGTGTTTTTGTCTCATTATTACCCTTATTCTTATAGAGAGCACTGAAATAAGGAATATATTAATTCCAGTAGACAGTGATGAGAGTACTGTAGTTTCTATGAGTTCAGTTTGTTAGCTTTCTTTTAAAGTGTACTGAATATTATTTTTCCATTGTTTGCAGGTATGATTGCATTTTATATATTTCGCTGTATAAGCCGACACAGAAGACGATCACAGGTGGAATTGTCCCCCTCAGATGACCAGGTATTTTTGGATATTGTATATCTGTGAACAATCATAATCACTTTCTCCCTCCTGTATACCTAACTGCAGTAACCTTTGGAACCCAAGGTTTATATTGCAAGTTTGATCACAGTTACTGTACTGTCTGAAGACCTGAAGCTCAGTAGGTTAGGTATAGAGAAGTAGAAATTAATGCTACAATCAGCTCTTGAATGTTGTTGAATGTCCAAGCCTCACAATCATATAGCAAGACTGGGAACAACAATACTGTACCCTGAAAAACACGGATCCTGATCCTCATTCACAAGCACCAACAACACCAAATTAATGCAGTATATTTAAGCTTTCCAAAACTGTATCCAATTGTTCACTATCTACCAAGGTCACTTAGGTCAGTCACCCTTACTAAGATACTGTACAGTATTCCTCCCAATACAAGTCCACCTAAATGAAGAGGGTACATAGTGTTTGGAACACATACATAATCCTCACACCTTTAGAATTTCATGCTCCAATATCCAACACTCCATAGAAACATACGGTACACACCACCATAAAATTTTACCCCCATCTTCCTCCAAACACCTGCTTTTGCAAATACAATACTGTACCGGTACTTACTTTTTGTTCTTAACTTATCGTATCTTGAATATCCATCCTCATACAGTAATATTCTATAGTATCACCCCATACATACTGTATCATATAAATCTTCCCAGACTGTGATGTAAACTATCCTTTAATTAATTAGCTACTGGAGAGATTAACCATTATGATAAACCTCACAGCATAGGCTACTCATACTTTACCAAATACAGATGTTGAACATTATCTCTACATATGGTTAATGGTAAATATCAATGAAGTGTGGGTGGTTTTTATATGAACTTAATATTAAAGCTTCAGAACATTTTAATCTGGGACTATAATAACAGAATAGCAGTAACTCTTAATACACTGCAAAATGTGAAGAGTTCTTTTGAAGATGGAACTAAAAGGGACTGTTTCATATTTATTCTGTATGGATGATTTGTCTTTCATTTATATTCTTACACACTTTTCTTTTCCCAGAGTACACAATTCCCCAAGCGTATTTTCATGATCCCTGCGTGCTGTGATGCCTTGGCCACTTCAACAATGTACATGGGTCTTGTCCTCACTTATGCCAGCTCCTTCCAGATGCTTAGAGGTTTGTTTGTGTCTTGCATTACTATATAATAATTTATATACTCTTACATTTTTGTACTCTTCTGTTGATGACCTTTTTTAAAGAAATATTTCAGCTTGGCTGCTTCAGCAAGGTACAGTACACTTGATCCCCAGCTATCGGGCAAAATTGAGCAATAGGGCAATCAAGCATAATTATTTGTATATGTGAAATGAATGAGTGGTCAGAGTGGTTGATAGGGAATGGGTTGGGATTGACGGACGATTGCCAGGACATAATTATTTTGTATTTGGTAACAATATGTAACCTTTAACACCAATTGGGATTAGCCATTTAAGTATGTTTTTTAATGTTTACGTGATAGCTTTAAAACGCGTTAGTGAAACCAGCTACCGTTATAGCTGGAGGTTGAGTGTACATCTCTCTCATTTTACAACTGCAACTGAATTTGTTATATTTACAAACTTTGGTATTTTAATATATATCCCTACTAGGAATTGAGAAAAATTGTTTTAATGTGACAACACAATTACAGCGTTTAATCTTATGTTGTTCCAACAGGTGCAGTGATTGTATTCACAGGACTCTTCTCAGTGGCATTTCTTGGGCGCCGTTTGCGTTACTTTCAGTGGATTGGCATCGGTGTCCTCATTTCTGGCCTGCTCGTAGTGGGAGTGTCAGACTTCGTTGGGGAAAATATTGAGGGTTACACAAGGAATGGCATTATCACAGGTAAACTGGACGAATTAGTATACTTAGTGATACAGTGTTTCTTAGGAAAGAAGACTGTAGGCATACTGTGTGTGTACTCTACTATACTATGCATATGAAAAAAAAAAACTGGATTTTCCCTCTGTAGAGGGTAATAGTCATAAAGTCCATCCCCATGTTTCCTGTCCCATTATATCCAATTTAATTTGTGGCTACATTATAGCTATTGTTGTGGATAGTCACACATGGATAGACATATGATTACTACAGTATATGAATCAATCCTTCAAAAAGTATACACTTGATCAGTCAGTGTCTTGTGTGAGTAAAAGTTTTAGAGAAAAAAATGATGAAAATTATATAGCGATGATGAACAGTTGACATTACAGTGTTACACAATGAAGTAATTGGTTCCTTCTTGTAGGTGACTTAATGATTGTGGCAGCCCAGGTGATCACAGCAACACAGATGGTGGTGGAGGAAAAATTTGTAACCAAGCATGATGTTCCTCCCTTGTTGGCTGTGGGTTGGGAAGGTGAGTTCTGTTTGTGAGGTGGTCCCAGGCTTATCACACTACATACTATACTCTATAAAATTCAGTAATGTGATAGCTATAATGGGTATGGATACTGAAGTACCAGTTTGGAATGTGGTTATTTTATTGGCAAGTTTTGAATATAAAATTTCTCTGTACAGGTCTTATTGGTTTCACTATCATCACCATCCTTCTGATACCATTCTACTGGATACCTGGTGGGATTTTCAGCTCCAACCCTCGTGGTGTACTTGAGGACATTCCTGATGCCTTCACACAGATTGGCAACAACCCCATGCTGCTTCTTCCAATTTTAGGTCAGGTCAATGTTATGTTCAATAATATTATGAACTTGTATATTATTATTTTCATAAGAGATCAACTTCCCAGCTTTAATGAATAATCTTCTGTGCTTGGCCAGAATTAATACAAAACAAGAAGTATATTGACACTGAAATATTGAAGAACAATTTACTGATTATGAGAGGAAGTTTTGTGGAAGAAATGTACAAATATTGCATAAGAGAAAATGCATCCCATGTTCTATGGTATTGTAACATGTGGGAGGGGAATCACATTGTTAGAATGCTGTATAATTTGTCAAAAAAAAAAAAATTGTACCAGGGATTCCAACCTGGGATCTTTCGGTTAAGGCCAAATAACAGTATGGAGACAGCCTGGAAAGAAAATGATGAAGTACTGTATATTTCTGATCTATGAATCCTTTATAACATAGAAGATTTCAGTAGTGAAATTGTATTGTATAAACATTTATAGCCATATATATATATTTTTTAATTGTATTGCCATAATTTATACCCTGATTTTCTCACTTGTTGTCAATTTGTAGGTAACATTTTGAGTATCTCGTTCTTCAACTTTGCTGGAGTGAGTGTGACTAAGGAGTTGTCTGCCACTACTAGGATGGTCAACGATTCCATCCGTACACTCATCATCTGGATCTTTTCTCTCCTGATTGGTTGGCAATATTTCCAGTATCTGCAGGTAAAAAGAAAACAAAAAAACTTTCCTTTTTATCATATTGTTTATTACTGTGTCCTCTTGATTTCCTGTTAGCATATACTGTATTTTCTTCTCTATTATTTCATCCATTCCTGTTAGACATTTACCATATACAGTGTACAGTACAGTATATCCTTATCCTTTCCCCTCATTTCTTTATCTGAAGACAGTGGATAGATTGAAAGAGGAATTTTGGATGAGTGTTGAGGCTTGCCTTTATATATAAGAGTAAAAGAGTGCTTCTGATATAAATGTAAAGGTGGGGGATAGAAAAGTAGATGAGGTGGTGGGAGGGTGGGATGTGCAGTCAGAGGTGGATGGGAATAGGAGATACCTTGAGGATGTGTGTGTGTGGGGAGGAGGCTGATGATCACCAACACCTTCCAGCAAAGAAGGATATACTGGTACACATGGAGAGTGGCATGGAGGAGGGAGGGTGAAATAGTGGAACGTGTATGGTTGTGTGGATGAACGGAGGAGGAAATCGGTGATAGCGAATATAAAGATGAATACTAAGGAAATGGGTGAAGAGAGCTAGAGTAGAGTGAGAGGGAGGAGGGTGGAAAGGTTACAGGAGGAGGAATTTAGGTGAGTAGTTGAGTAACGACTAGGAAGGTTTGAATTTTTTTTTTTAGCTTGAGAAATGATTTTTTTGTTAAACTTGGTACATGATGACTATTTTCATGGCAGTCATTTCTCAATATATCATACAGTACTTGTATGTGCGCACATGTTTATGGTGAATTTCCTTACAGCTGTTACACTATTTTCTAATCCTGCATAAAATTTTGCTACCCCCAGTTGATTGGTTTCTTGATCTACACAGTGGGAGTATTCCTGTATAATGATGTTATCATCTTGCCTTTGTTGAGGTATATGGGTTGGGTGAATGATGCATTACCAGAGGATACTGAGCCAGTTCTATCATCATCATCATCAGCAGCAGGAAGGTCAGTTGATATGCCAGGGAGAATTGGCCAAGCTTTGTGTAGCAAGTTAAAAACTAAATAGCAATGGTCTGTGATGGGAATTTAATGCAGTTGAATGAAAAGAAAGTACAGTACAGTACAGTATAGCTAAAGATCATTCATCAATCACTAGTTTTAAATTGGCTCAATAATATGCCATTTTATTTATGGGAAATACTATCAAGTGAAAATAGAGAATGATAATGAGAAAAAAATTACAAACACAATTACATAGTTCTTGCTCCTAGTGGAAACACGTTTCAAGTACCGTACTGTACAGTGTAGCTGATTTTTTAAATCTAATGGTCCTGTCTGTTTGTCAGGTAGAATATGGAGTCTTTGCATTGTTTAATGGAAATACCATACAGTACATGTACCTACAGAATGATCACTATTCTTATTAACTTTGAAAACTAGCTTGCTTAATGTCCTATAGTAGAACTTTCTTCAGATGGAGTACAGTACAGTACCTCCAAAAATTAACTTATTACCCCTGCCGAGGAAATTGGGTTTTTAGCTTGGTGTGTTTGTTAGAAGGATTAAGAAAAAAAAAGTTGCATAGTCCTTGTGGCCAGCAACTAGTGAAATTTTTAAATTTAAATGTTAATTTAATAGTCTTAAGAGTAATTTCTTTGAGGAAAAGGCTCTTTGTTGCTCAATTTGTATCTATCTATCTATCTATAGCTCTGACACCTCGTTCCCTCTGGGAACTCCCCCGAAGGGGGTGACCACGGCAGAAAAGTCTCAATTTGTATTATAAGATAATAGGAATAAAGTGGCTAAGAGAACTCATCTTCAAAGCAGTAGTTTAAAAATACCACATTTAGTAACTTCACTGCACTTAAACATGTGTGATTGAATGCTGTCTCTTCTAATAGGAATGGTTTGATTTAGGAGGCAGAATACCAACTACTGCTATATTATAACCCAAACTTTTGGACAACATTCTGATTCTTCCCACCAATTAATACAGTTTATTGAGGGTTTATTGTATTTCAATAGAAACTAGCTTCAAGACCAGAGGGATTTTTAGACACGAGGGCAAGTATGAGTGATAAGAGGGAAATTGGTTATGGGAAAATGGGGGTTAAAATAATTACAGTACAGTATAGGTGTTCGTGTGTGTCATTGTGCAAGTGTAATGTTTTGTGATGCAAGTATAATTATAATGTATGGTTTTTGGAAGTAAGCACAATATTTATATTTACCCTTTTCCAGAGTGGAGGAGGATTTGCCTGGAGAGAAAGTTGGTAAGGATAATCCAAATCTCACCGTAGAACCAATGTAGTGCTAACATTACCTGTACTTCATTTCTGGAGTAAGTTATCTAGAGAACAGGATACTGATTCCTCCAAATTGGGTGAGGTATTCAGTAGCTTACCGTTTGTTCTCGGTATCTTATTTCCATTAGAACAGCTATTAAAGTAATCACCATTTAAGGAGGAACATTTACAGACAGTGCTTTATTACTATTAAGGGGGTGTGGTAGTAGGGGACAGGCTTGTGGGGGGACTGGGGGGTGCGGGAATAGGGGGACAGGCTTGGGGTGGATAGAAAGCCTGTCCCCCTATTCCCACACACCCTAACCCCCCAAGCTTGTCCCCCTACTCCTGCACTCCCCGCCAAGCTTGTCCCCCTACTCCTGCACCCCCTAAACCCGCCAAGCCTGTCCCCCTATTCCCACACCCCCTTAATACTTAATTCAAAAGCTCTTGATGTGAAGAATAATTTGAGTTGTCAGTAAATGATCCTCCTCCCGAATGGTGTATATTTTTACAGTATACTCAATTTTGTTCATCAGATGTATATTTAGTATGAAAATAGGTCAAGTAGCTTGATTGTTATATCTTTTATCAAGAGAGTATTTTTAATTTGTTATATATAGCAAATTTTAATTGTGGAGATGTCATGTGTGGTGTAGGCTCTTACAAAACATGACAATATCTTATTTTTACACACTTGATAAGAGTATGTGGGTATTTATAAATAATGACTTAGAGCATTGAATACAAAATTAATATTGTATGATGGAAGTCTTGTGAGAGAGGAAACCGAAAGTATAAATTATAAGTAGCCTACATGTCCTGAATCTGGCCAGATTTTTTTAAATTATTTTTTTGTCAAACTGTTACCTCCATAGGATTCTCACCACCAATGTTTTTACCTACCGTATGCCAAATAGCTTGTGGTACAATCATGAAGAGCCATTGATAAATAATCAAACTATTTAAAAGTATAACAATCCTTTTTGTAAAATAAATATAAATATCTGTGATGTATGCAGGTGCTTATTTTCAACCAATATTTATTGTTGTAAAGTCATGGAAAAAACAGCTTTATATGTGTGAACCATCATTACTAGGAAAAAATCTTTGACAGTAAGTGGGAAGGCTATGGAATCCTCCAAACTATGTTACAAAACAGATCCCCTATTAGTAACATTGAGGTATTTGTTTTGTGGGCTAGTTTGGAGGATTCTTGCACCCTCCAATTTACCAAAGAGGTTTCCCCATATCTAGTGTTGAGTTTATAAAGCAGTTTATGCAGGTGTCACTTGTGATGTACCATATTTTATAGTACTGTACTGTATACAGTACTTTAATCATGATACTGAAGTCAACAAGAAAAGTTTACCTACATATAATTATGCTCTATATTATAAACTAAAGAAATCCTCTAGGAATCTTATATAATATTAATTTAATGAATGTTTCCAATTGCTTCATACTGTACTATATAGTGTAACCAAATTGGTTGGTTGATCAGATAAAACTTCCTGTTGACTTAACACCCTACAAGTTTGTTTTTTAAAACTTGAGTATACAGGGGTCATGAGTAAAATATGCATTAGCTTGTCCAAATGGAAAAGGACCACCAGCAATATTATAAAGAACCTTTATTGACGACATTTTGCTTTTGATTTGAAGAAGCAATGATGAAAAGCCAATAAAGGTTCCTTCTCATTATGTTGTTCCTTATCCATACAGCCATCAATTTGTATTTTCTAGTGAAATATCGAGGCAGACTGACTACACATTACAGGGTGAAGTTTAACAATACAGATATTACTACTGTATACATGTACAGTTGGGGAATAAAGTATTTGAATACTGTTGGCAGCTTCTGGCAAACAACTCCAAGAGTAAACACATCAGTGAGAAAATATTTACAAGTTGAAGGATAACGTTTATTTCACTGTCTGTGGTTACCAGTATCAGTTATTGCTATTTAGGAATTAATTACTATTATTACCAACGTGTTTTCACCTGGCATTGTTACCAGATCCCGCCAACAGTGTTCAGATACTTTGTTCTGCAACTGCAATTCAAAATGTGGATTATAGATGAGTTAAAGTATACTACAGTATCTTGAGTATGTAAGACTAGGCCAGTTTTTAGTAGGCTACTGACAGCTGTTTAGAGGATGGATTTATACATCAGTAGTACTGTATATAATTTCCAGTGCACCCAGGATAGATGAAGTGGACAAAGCACAATCTATTTTTTTAATCATAGGTGAACTGTATGATGTACAGTTGTACAGTTGCCAAAAAAGGTACTGCGACAGCTATTGATACAACATTAAATATATTAATGTCCATAGTTGTTTGTAGGGATTATAAGTATGTATTACAGTAGGATATGTATATTTCCTTCTGTTATACATGCTATATTATAAGTATGTATTACAGAAGGATATGTATATTTCCTTCTGTTATACATGCTATATTATAGTCCCTACAAATAGTTGTGGATATTACTAGGGTTAAAGTTCTATCAAGATTTGTCGCAATACCTTTTTTGGCAACTGTACATATTGTTATAATGCAAGGTCTACATTCGGTAGTTGTTAGTATGCAGGATGTACAGTCAGCATCAGGAATATTAGCCAAGTAACATAACTAAATAAGATTGTGGTTGTGAAATTATTTTACTAGATGTCACAGTGGTGTATACAAATTCCTGAGGCCAACTGTACTAAAGTAGAAAATGGTAACATTATTTTTTCATAAATACTGGTGAATTTATATGTTTTTGGCATAATGGCCGCACTAAAAATATTGGACTGCAAGTGTACATTGATGTTTTGTCAGTCATATGGTCCAAGGTACCTGACAGAAGACTCCTATTATTATTTTTGGGTTGAAAATATATGAATGGTATGAAAGAAAACCAACATTTTCTTTTATATTCAAGTTCATTCCAAACTCATTAAAGTACTGTACTGTAATGTACATAATTATAACTTAAAACAAAATTATAGGGCTTTATACAAATAGGTTATCTACACTATGCTTTCATTCAGTTTTGTAAATCCTAAATTCATTAATTATGCAAGTTTACCTTTGCAAAAAGCATACCCAAGAGTTTGTACTCGGTAAGATTAATCATATTTGAAAGCAGATTTTTAAAAATTCTCTATGCTACCTAAATGTATGGAGTTTTTTTACATGGGAGTATAGACAATAATATATAGGGATTCCCAAGAGTAAGGTGCTAAGTTTGGTATGCATCCAATAATTTCACTGTGAAGTGAAATTACTAACAGTTGTAAGAGTTGAGAGTAGAAGTACATCTCACTCCTGTATGAGTCTAGATGCCAACTGTTTAATTTTGCCCATCCTCCATGGAGACTGTACAAATGTCCTTATTGAAGTTGACTGGATGGTTTTAGTATTAATTAATTAAAGAAGGGAAGCCTTACTTTTTGTTCCATTCCTCCTTTTCCTTACGCTCCATTATTACTTCCTCAAGATATGGCTGTAAGTAACGGCCCTTTTCACGGTCCTGGAAAAAAAAGTTGCCAACAATGTATATATTGTAATATCACATGATGTGTGTGGGAGAAAGCATTAATGAGATGTCTTGGTTAACTTCCTGTTTTTTTGTCCATTAAGCTAGAGTGGGATGTACTGTAGGTATAGTCGGCAGCACAATTCTGATTAATTTGCACCTGCATAAGTATGAGCGTAGTGATGCTGTAACACTATTTAAATGTAATGATGACGGACATACTTCTTGTACAGGAAATTACATATGATGATTGGATATTAGTGTTATTATGTACAGTGGGAAAGCCCAGTTGAGGCCATGGCCTTCCTCAGGAGCTTGGGGCTGCTCAGCCAGACTAATGTACAGCTCCGGACAGATCAAGGGGTCACACCCCATCTATCAGTGACTTGGTTTGGGCCTTGTCGGATCTGGCAACAGTTGCAGGTGGAGGGAGGGGGGATGTTAGTGGGAGAGAAGGAGAGAAATGTGGGCAGGGCTACAGTATATAGAAGGTAATGTAGGAGGGTAATGAATGATGAGGTAGAGAAGACAGTGTGTCAGGAGGAAGGAATGAAGCATACACAGAAATAGTATTGAATCACCAATAGTTTAAAGTAGGGTTCTTCAAACTTTTTCAATGGTGACCCAGTTTTTACTATGACATCATTCTTGTGACCCATACAGAGAGATCTTTTACAAATGACTAGAATTATCAACCTAAGAAAATACAAGGTTAGAAAATGAAATGCAATAATTGATAAAAAGTTAATTAAGGGGGTGCGGGAGTAGGGGGGGGGGTAGAAAGCCTGTCCCCTATTCCTGTACCCCCCTAACCTCCCCCACCCAAGCCTGTCCCCCTATTCCTTCACCCCCCAGTCCTCCCCGTGGGAATATGGGACAGGCTTTCTACCCCCCCCCCCCTACTCCCGCACCCCCTTATTTAAGCTGTAATAGTCACAACCTGATAATCACCCACAACTATTATTTGTTCTTCTTAAATGTAGTCTTTAATTATTGTTGCTCTGTTTGATATTTTTATTTTTATTATTATATCTAAAATTATAATTAAATTTATTATTATTACTATTTTCAGCCTAATATTATTTTTTACCATAAAATTATATTATTAATTAAATTACCATAAAAATATATATTAATAAAGGAAACAAAAAAGAAAAATAAACGAAGGAAATACGAATAAAAGAAATAAAACTAGAAATAATTGAACTAAATTAAAAATACAAGGGTATGAAGAGGTAGGCCTAAGGTAAATAAATAAATGAATGGTTGTAGTACTGAAGGGAACAAACATTCTTTTATTGGTGAATTAGAAGGTTCCTCTGTGATTCCTCCAAACTATTATAATAATTATTATCATCATTAAACAGATCCCCTAGTAGTACCAATTAATTTAGTTAGGAGAATCAGTAGCTTTCCAAATTCCAATTTACCAACAAAAAGAGATCTCGATGTAAGATGGGAGAGAGGAAATGGGGGTCAGAGGTTAGGATTTATGTGTGTGTGTGTGTGTGTGTGTGTTAGCAAGGGGGGGGGGGGAGTGGTGGTAGGATATACAGTAATAAATTATAATATTGTGTGGTATGTTGATGGTGGTTGTTGTGCGACAGTGCTTGTGTGTGTGTGATAGGTGTGGTAGTGGTGTGTGTGTGTGTAGTGGGTACAACTATTGGTGTGTGTGACGAGTCAGAGTCGGACAGACACACAGACAGTCAGTGACTCAGACAGTCACAGACTCACACTGGGAAGTTGACTGGGACACTGTCTGGGAGTCTGGGAGACTGGGACCTGACAGTCAGTCTGGGTGACCACTGTCAGGGTGAGTGAGACCGTGAGAGTCAGTCAGACTGAGTCAGTGCGCTTTCATCCGTGGTGGAGGGTGGGTGTGTGTGTGTCGCTGCTCTCTGTGACTTCTTACTTAGCTCACACACACACACGTGTCAAGGTGTTACAGATGTCCCTCCTTAAAACACCTACTGTACTACTACATACAATTCACATGATCACCTTAACGTAGGCTTCATTTCCTCACTATAACAAAAACTTCATCATCATCAAGGCGTCTTCAGAATTTTAAGGTAGGAAAAGTTCATCCCATCCCTCGCTGCCAAGACGAGAAAGAGCAAGGCGTCCTTCATTACTTCCTTCCTTCCTTCCTTGTGATGTTCTATAGTCAGGAATGTTGCAGGTAAACGAGTCCTTCAAATGTTGCCACGAAACACACACGCACACACATCTATATGGAAGGAGCTTGTATGTTTGTTTCATGGTAACTATTAGTGCACAACCTCTTTACGGAATTCCTCTCGTGCTCAAGATGCCAATGTTATATGTGTGTGTGTTATACGTATACATCTCTTTCAATACTCTAGTAGCTTATATACATTGTGTGTGTGTGTGTGTGTTGTATATATCTCTTTCAATACTCTATCTTCTATAATTATATTCTCGCTTCTCCAAACGCCTCGTCTAATTTTCTCATTTAATACCACAAGGAGTTTGTTTATTTCGTGACATAGGGTGACAATGGTTGGTATTGTATTGTAAACACGCAAACGAAAGAATATTAGCAGTGTAAATGACTTATGGGTGAATTATTTAATGAATTTAGTGAATATACTAAATATGCAGTGATCATCATTATCGAACTGTTTTAATAGATTTTGTGAATGTGGACACTCTGTTTTTGGAAAATAATGAAGCCTTACAAGTGTAGGCTACGTGTTTGGTTGGGAAGCTAACAAAAGGAATACTACTGTAGAATCAACGTTATTAGTCAGGAGGAATCAGAAGCCACCAAATATTATATTTACACGATCACATGCAACTAACTTAGGATTCTTATCATTAATGTGATTTGCAACAATATATATACCTACTTCTTAACACCACGTTGCATCACATCACGGATTGATATTATAATTAACCTTCTCTTTATGTTGCAAGATTATGCAGAACCCACTATTGTTCTTGTTTACATGGGTGTGTGTGTGTGTGTGTACGTGCGTGCCCATGTGTCTGTGTGTGTGTTGTTTGTACATGTGTGTGTGTATGTGTAGGTGTTGGAGTATATAATATAGGCCTATATATGTGTGTGTATGTGTGTATTTGTAGGTGTTTGATTCCTCCAAAGTATGCCATGTTGCCTGGATTAGATTCTTATGGAGGAATCAACAGATGCTCCAGATTTATGAAACATTATAATAACTATCCACCTTAACCTATAATCTTGTTCATTGTTATTCTTGTCGTTCATTATTCTAACGGAACTTCCACTCGCCCCCCC